>CAUYPK010053046.1:0-17933 GCA_963574355.1 Loris lydekkerianus | reverse complement strand
AGAAGCCTGTGCTGCTTTCTGAATTTTCCACCAAGATTCCACGAAGTGAACTGGACATGCCTATTGAGAATGGCCTCCGGGTTCCAGTCAGTGCCTACCAGTATGCGTTGTCCAACGGGGATGTCTGGCAGGTGCATGAGGTGCCTGACTACAGCATGGCCTATGGCAGCCCTGGCATGGCTGACACTACCCCGCCCTGGAGTGGCTACAAGGAGCAGAGCCCCCAGACGCTTCTGGAACTGAAGCGGCAGCGGGCTGCAGCCAAGGTGCTCAGCCACCCCTTCCTGAGCACTCACCTGGGCAGCAGCATGGCCAGGACGGGCGAGAGTAGCAGTGAAGGCAAGGCCCCCTTGATCGGAGGCAGAACTTCACCGTACAGCAGCAATGGGACTTCCGTGTATTACACGGTCACCAGTGGAGATCCCCCGCTCTTGAAGTTCAAGGCCCCCATGGAGGAGATGGAAGAGAAGGTCCATGGCTGCTGCCGGATCTCCTAGTCTCCTTGTGACAGAGGAGAGAGATGCCTCGGAGAGAGGTCCCTGGAATCTAGGCCAGCCCAACAGCCCTGGCTGGGGAGGTGTTAGAGGGCAGCCATGAGAAGTGGGCTCTGCTTTCCAGAGGAACGCTGTGCCTACCCCTCAGCCAGCTGCCCTCAGTGTCCCCTTCCCAGGCTCTGTGCCCTGCTACATCGTCTGCTGTCTGACACAAGGCCTACCACGGCCTCCCGACTCACTCTGCTGTTCCATTTTTGGAGGGTGGGCTTGGAATCCCAGTTCTGTTCTTGGTAAAGGCTTCTCTGGCTTACTGCACGTCACCTATCAACACACACACACCCACACACGTGCTCAATCAGCATGTGAAGGAATGACACCTGGGCTCATGGGAAGCAGGTGGGGCTGAGAACTTGTGGGATGTTCCCTGGCTTTGGCAGGGGAGGGGGTCTGCTAGGCTAAGATTCATCATTCTGTTCAGAGTAATAGTGAGGTCTAGGCCAGCGGTCGCACCTGGCAGGGGCAGGGAGCCCGGAACCCACATGGGTTGGGCTGGACATGAGATGGACACAGGCCTGCTCCCCGCAGCTTGGTAGGGAGCTGCTCTCCTGCCTGTGCCAGGAGCCAGGTGTATGGGTCACTCAGGGGCTGAGGGGAAAAATCAAGCTAGTCCACTCCTGAAATAAACCATGTCTTACTCTTGTTTGGATAGAGGCATCAAAGGCAGGAGGGTGGCAAGGTCAGTGTTTACAAAAGGGCACTTGATAAAAAAATACTTTTAGGCTGTAAAACTCCAGGTGGGAGGTTACTGAATTCTCTTGTATGGCTAGTGTCAGGATCATGGGTTTTATTAGCCGATGTTGGAGAAACAAAGCTAAATGAGGAACTTTTAGTGGAAACCCTACTCCAGGGAGGGGATGAGTTAATTTCTAGAAACACCTGTGGTTAACAGTGACAGAGCCTAGCCAGGCTGATCTTTGTGAATATCCAGGCTGTTTCAGTGCGGCCTATCTCAGACTGAGCCATCAGAGTGAGCAGCCCAGGGGTGAATCATGAGTGCAGAGGCAGCGCTCAGGACCCCGAGCCCAGCTTTTCCTTTTCTGGAATATTTCGTGAGGTAGGTTTAGCCCTTTCAAGTTCTTTCCTGGCCTAGGGGTTCCCAGCCTGCTCCTGTCGGTGTGGCAACAGCCCCAGAGCTGCAAATCCAGGGTGCTGGTGCTCAGCATACATCCCTGCATTCAGGGAGGGCTGTGGTGGGTCTGGAGCCCCTGGGTGTCACTCAGCTCTGCAGTTCCACAGCCCGGTCTTTGAGATGCTGGGGAGGGAGGACCAAGAAGGGGCCAGGAAGGGCCGGCCACCCTCCCCCACACCACTGCATTCTCCCACAGAGCCACCTGGAATTGTTGCCATGGGTTGGGCACCTTTTGGTATGACTAACAAGTTGCGGGCCTGCTCCCTGCTCTGTGTGCCATTTTTGTCCTTAAACTACCTCCTTAGAGAGTTAATGGGGTCCCTCAGGTTGAGATTCTAATTTGGGGGGATAGGAGTTCTCTTTCACTCACTTCTTTCTGAGTCTATGAGAAATTCTCCCTGAGGGGGCCCTGTTGGGCTGGGGAGCTCCCTTTGTGCCACAACCCTAGTAATGGGGTCTGTTGTTTGCAGTCCCCCCCTACTGTGGCCCTTGTAACCCAAAGCGGGAGCTGGACCTCAAGGAGCCTGGCTGGTCCTCTCCCTGGAGTAGGGCAGCTGGGGCTGAGAGCACAGAGCTCCTGGGAGTGACTGTGCCCTAGGTGGCCGCTGAGTGTGGGGTCTCAGCATTGGGCCACCTCTGCCCCAATATCAGGACAGAGGTAGTGTAGAGTGAATCAGCAGCTCAGTTGACAGGTGTACATGATCTGTCCCTGGGGTCTGGGGTGGGTTCTCCAGTGTCTCAGCCCATGGCTGGAGCGGGCTGGGATAATCCAAAACACACATACCTTTGGCTGAAGGCAAGAGCAATCTATACCTGACCCTGAAATCCCTCATCACCAGACTTTAGCTACAAGGAAGGGAGTGCAGAGAGAAACCACATGCTCCTCAGGAGCGGGCTGTGCATGTTTTCCTGTATTTTTGCTCAGGGGCCAAACACTGAAGGCATTTATTGCCCATCCTGAGCTGCAGGGGCCATTTCCTCTCCCCCTTGCCTCCTGCACCTGGGCCATTTCTCCCCACCCAGAAGGCCAGGTAGCCCAGCTGTTTCCTTGACAGAAGCCAACATTAGCTCATGTTTCTAGTCAGGGATAAGCCATTCCCTGACAGGGCTTTGAGTCCTGGGGGAGCTTTCCCTGTGGGTCTCCAGGATTTTGAGGGGCAAGTTGGGGACCAACCTCTAATGAATGAGCTAATGTCATTCATTTATTCACTGATATAATTCACTGAGTACATGGCGACATGTCTGGCTCTGTGTTAGATTCTGCTGGTGAAGGAGGAGCAAGGCAGAATGAGAATTTTTCTTTAAGGTTTTCAGCCCTGGCAGGGGGACTATGGCCATCAGCAGCCCCCTCCGGCCGCCTGAGGCAGAGGGCCTGCAGCCCAGCCTAGTAGCCCTTTTGTGCTTCTGTGCCAAGATCCTTGGAGTCTGAATCCCCTTTGTAGGGAACAGCTGTCACAGCTCCCTCTGGATAACATTTGCCAGTCAGGACAGATGCTAGATCTCAAACTCCAGGCAGACACAAACCCAGGTCCATCTGGAACTTTCAGAGATAGCTACTTAAGCCAGCATCTTTGGGGGACTACATAATAGCAGTTTGAGGTCAGTGTTTAGAAGAATGAATGGGTCTGTGCTTTGCTGCCAAATGCATCTTATAGTCATTGTTTCTTGCTCACTTTTTTTCATTGATTACATAGAACTCTTGCTCCCACCTCACTCCAGTAATGGATAATCGGAGGAAAAAGAGCTTCTCCTTTCAACATCGAAGCCTTTCCTGACAGATCTGCTTCTCTCTGTGGCAGGGGTGGATCAAGGAGTTGGGAGCCTGGCTCTTTCAGGTCTTTTTTTTTTTTTTTTTTTTTTTTTAGTTTCTGGCTGGGGCTGGGTTTGAACCCGCCATCTCCAGCATATGGAGCCAGCTCCCCACTCCGTTGAGCCACAGGCGCCACCCCACTCTTGCAGGTCTTATGGTGGCTCCTTTACACGAAAGGAGACCACTTCCAAAGCAGGTGTGCACAGCTTACTATGAACTCTGGCCCTTGCTCAGACCTTATGCCCAAACAATTGAAAATTGGTGGCCGTCACCAGATTGTGAATTTCTAGAAGCTCAGGAATAAATTATAGGCCCAGGGCCACTGAAGACTAGGATATAATTCTTCATCAAATATGCAGCATAAATAAAACAGCTCTGCACTGTTTGATCAGTTTCAAGAGGCTTAGGAAGAGTTAATGAGGGTGTGTCCCCTTTCCTGCCCCACCAGAACCAGAGTGTGCTGGCTTTGTAATAACATGACACCATTTTGGTTATTGGTGTCAGATACCTTTCAATCCTGAGCTCTCTCTCTCCCACCTGCTCTCTCTCCCTTAGAGCAGGATATTGGGGTACTTTCCAGAAGGGTGCTCCTTACAAGATACCCAGAAGGACTATAATTAACTCTTGCTATCATAGCCTGGGGATAGGCTCCCCTCCCCCAGGGCACAGAAGAGCAAAGGGTCACAAGGTCAGTGGATGACTCTGCAGAAATGACCCCCTTTGCTAGAAGCTATAGCCCTCTCCTCAACAGGAAGCTCTTGTGGGCAAGAGGGCTGCTTCCCCGTGGGCATTGCAAGTGCCACCGTGCGGAGCCTGGCTCTGCACACCAAGGAAAAGTCTGCAGACCCCCAGCCTTCCGCAATAATTTACCAGACCAGAAGCCACTGATGTACAGAGAACATTTAAGAAAAAAATGTATTTTATGTGAAAAAAAAGTTAAAACTCTGTATACTGTATCAGCAGCTTTGTGTAAAAATGGCAATCGAGAGAGTCTAATATATTTAAAACTTTTTTAAAAAAATTATTGCAGATCTTTGATATTGTATTGAAGTAACTTCCAGGTAGCTCCTCTCCATGTGGCAGTGGTGGGCCCTGTGGCCATGACCATGGCCCAGCCACATCCTGGAGGGAGCACGTGTCCCTGAAGTTGCTCCCAGCTGCCAAGGCCTGTGATGGAATTCGCTGTTAAGAGTTTTTAATTAAGATTATTAAATTCCTTTTAATAACACCTGCTAGTGTGACTGGTTATTGCTGGGAGCCCACTTGAAGGGTGCTGACTTGAATTCATAAAGAGATGCTGCCTGAGATTGAGGGGGAGGGGTGAGGGTTCCCAGCCCCTGCCCCCATCACTGAGGGCTCTTCTGGGAGGCCCCTGATGTAGAGGAAGGTCTGGGGGCTCAGACAAAGAGAAGGGGGGTCTTTCTAGGCCAAGAGACTTTAAAACTAGTGGGTAGTTGGGAATGACCTTCTGTCAAATATTTGCTTTGAAATTAACACAAGGCCCTATGATAGTATATATTTATTCCCTATATTTTCCTGATGATATTTATGTGTAACAAGTTACCCCTCTCATCCATTCCATTCTTGGATAGCACGGACTTGTCCTGTCCCCTCCCTCTCCCACACCCATCTTCCCCTTCATGTAGCTCATAGTGGGAAGCACAATATCGTATAGTGCTTCATCTTACAAGGGAAGGCCTTGATTATTCTCATTCTTCACCTCAAGCAATAGAGGAACAGAGCATTTATGTGGTTACCTAGCCCCAGACCATGGGCCTTGTGCTTGTCACATGCAGAAGTTTGTTAGTAACACGAAAGAAAGAGGACAGAAAGGGGCAGCACCCGTAGCTCAGTGGGTAGGGCATCATACACAGAGGCTGAAGGGTTCGAACCTAGCCCAGGCCTGCTAAACACCAATGACACCTGCAACAACAACAACGAAAAAATAGCTGGGCGATGTGGTGGGTACCTGTAGTCCGAGCTACTTGGGAGGCTGAGGCAAGAGAATCGCTTAAGCCCAAGAACTAGAGGTTGCTGTGAGCTGTAAAGCCACGACACTCTACCAACGGCAACCTAGTGAGACTCTGCCTCAAAAAAACCCCAAAAGACAAAAAGTGTGCTGTCTTTGCAGCCTTCTGAACTCTGGATGTCAGAGCAGGGACACATGGAAGGCCCCATACCAGGGACTGAAAAACTTCACAAACAGGCTGGGGATGGGGAGAGGATGGAAAGAGAAGGCAGGTATTCACCCATGTAAAAAGTTTATTGACTGCTAAATAATAATGGTAACCTCTTACATTTATGAAGCACTTTACAGTTGTGGAGATGCTCTCTCATTTACACAAGGAAGATGAGTCATGAAAGTCGATGGTTGAATTTAGCACCGTGAAACTCAGTGACTCTGATAAGAGGTTTTGGAATAAGAGTGGGCAGGGTACTAGCCCCACTAGAGAGGGCACAGAGAGAACTGGAAACACCAAGTGTAAACAACTCACTCGTCTGAGGCTTTATGCCGTCAAAGAGAGCAGAGAAACGGGGAGGTAGCTCTAGAAAGATAGGGTCAATAGAAGGTTTAAAGATGAAAAATATCTCACCATGCTTGTATGCCCATAGGGATGAATCAGTAGAGAGGGAAATTGATGTTCCAGGAGTCTTGTGAGAATTACTGGAGAGGTGCAGGTCAGTCATAGAGGAGCTGGAAGCTTCTGTCCGACAGGCAGAAGGGCTTGTGTTGGATGGGCTGACAATTTGTCTCTGGCACAGAGGGCCCAGCTGCAGACAGGAAGCAGACATGGTGGGAGTGAGTGAACCTTTTCTCCTGACTGCTTCTATTTTCTCAGTGAAATAGGGAACAAGCTCTCAGAGTAAGGCTAAAGGAAAAGGTAGAGTGAATGAAGGACATTTTAGTCTAGCAGGAGATCTTAAAGGCTGGCTTGAGATCATGGCCTTGAAGCATGGCCAGTCAATAGTTTGGTTGCTTTTTTTGCCAGCCCTGCAAGGCTGCCCAGGTGCAGGTGGAAAGTAGGGTTCAACCAGGCTTGGGGTTTTACCAGGCCAAAAAAAAAAAAAAAAGTAATGAAAGAGAAGGCTGCCTGGGGTTATCATGTTAGAAAAAAGAAAAAAAAAAAAAAAAGTCTTTTATTTCTTTGGACTGTTACACCTAAAGCGAGTGGAATAGAGAAATGCCAGCACACGGAGGCCAAATTAAGCAAAGGTCCTTTATTGATCAGCCTGGCTGAGAGCACGCTCTGGGCCTCAGTCTCTCAACCCCCAGAAGCAGGGGTGGAGTGCTTTCGGTAGACGAGGGGGAGTCCTTAATGCAAGCCAAATTTCATAAGAGTCAATACCTACAAAATTAGATCTATAGCGTAAGATAGTTTTAACACAGTCCCTCATGTTGTGGTAACCCCCAACCATAAAATTATTTTCATTGCTACTATGTAGCAACCTTAGGAAGGTTGAGAACCACTGGGGTAAGGGGAGTGCTTAGAAGGGAGAGTTGTGGTTTCACAGGCTTTTGCAGTTTTTGCTAAAACTGGCCTTAGGTCCAAGTCAAACCCTTGACTCTTCGTTTTAGGGGTACTGAGTCATATTGAGCATTTGTTACTATAAGTTTTATTGCAGCCAGTCGAGTTTTTTAATATATAAAGTTGATTAACCAGTTGAGAATACAAGGCCCAACCAGCAAACCTAGGATAAGGAGGATTAGAAGGCCAGCCAGACTGGTGATTGAAGTTGTTAGTAATTGGGGGGTCTTGCTTATCTAACCCTGCATAATAGACATAACCAACAATCAGAAGCTAAATCAGGTTGAGTTACATTTAAAAGATGTTGCATACCATTTAACATACTTAACAGTAGGAAGAAAAAGGGAGTTTTTGGTGAGTTTTTTTTGTAGGGCAAAGGGCCTTTTAGGTCTGGATTGAAGGAATTTAACAGTGGGTACTTCAGTTGTGCAAGGGGCCCCACTGGGAGTTTTTGATGAGTTTTTTTTGTAGGGCAAAGGGCCTTTTAGGTTTGGATTGAAGGAATTTAACAGTGGGTACTTCAGTTGTGCAAGGGGCCCCACTGGTCGTGGGGGGAGGCTCCTGGGCAGCACAATTAACTGTATTAGGCCAGCATGTATAGAGCTGGAGTTTCCAAGTCTACCTTTATCTCCAGATTTGCTCAGTTGGCCTCTGTACCCGGATTTTTACATTCCCCAAACTGGCTTTTACTACAAGACCTTGTTCTACGTGCTGTGGCATACTGGGTGGCATTAAGGCTAAAAGCACTGGCTTGCAATCTCCTTTCCAACACACAAAGTAGGATAAAGTAGGGGAAAGAAGCAAGGGTGTAGGGAGTGGCACTACACTCCCAGCCCAAGGAGTAGGGTGCTGGACCCACATACTGGGGGTGGTGAGTTCAAGCCTGGCCCTGGCCAAAACTGAAGGAAAAAAAAAAAGAAAAGGGTGCAGGGAAGAAAAATGTCTGTATAGAGGAAAGAAATCAAGATTTTTTTTAATTTTTTTTTTTTTTTTGTAGAGACACAGTCTCACTTTACCACCCTCGGTAGAGTGTCATGACGTCACAGGACTCACAGCAACCTCCAGCTCTTGGGCTTCCGTGATTCTCCTCCCTCAGCCTCCCGAGCAGCTGGGACTACAGGCGGCTGCCACAACGCCTGGCTAGCTTGAGAGGGTTTTCTCCTGGGACCACTGTCCAGTGGGCTCTGCTGTCTTCTTTGGTCTTCTTCCCCCAGGTGTGGTGTGTGTCCATGCTGACAAACCATCGACTCTAATGGCTATCGGGGTGATGAGGATGACGAAGGGGCCCTTCCACTTCAGGGTGGGGCCTTCTTTTTGAAACGACTTAACGCACACTTGCTCTTCAGGCTAAAAGGCACTTTCAGAGTCCTTTTTGGTCCTTCTGGGGTACTGGCAAGTATCTTGAATCTGGGTGTGGATATCCCTCTGGATCTGGGAGAGGAACTAGAGATACTTTAAAAGAGTAAGGTTAGTTATTTCTGCTAACTGAGGGTATATGGGGGACCAGAAGGAGGAGTCTCCCATACATGATTTCATAAGGAGTAAAACCTGCTCTATATGGAGTACACCTTGCTCTGAGAGTTGCTAAGGGCAGCAGCTCTGTCCACTTTCCACTGGTCTCGTTAATGAGTTTGGTTAAAGTTTCTTTTAGGTTCCGGTTCATTCTTTCTGCTTGTCCTGAGCTTTGGGGCTGGTAGGCGCCATGGAGGTTCCACTGTATACCTTAGCGCTTTGCTAATCACTTGGGTCAAAGCAGAAATGACAGCTGGCCCTTTATCTGAGCCAATTGAGAGGTAGGGTAGTCCATATCTAGGAACAGTGTCATTCAGATTTTGTGTCTGGGCAAACTTCAGTTGTGGCTGATCAAGCAATAGGCTCTGGTATTGGGTGAGTGTGGCATTTGACATCCAGTGACCTATAGCCCCTCGAAGGAGGGTCTCTACTGCATGAGGGGCTGTCAGAATCAAGTCCTGTCCAGAGTCAATCTGTCCGCCTTCCACACCAGCAGGGCTGTGGCTACGACGGCTCATAAGCAGCCCGGCCACATAGTGGCTACTGGGTCAAGGTACTTAGACAGATAAGCCACTGGCCATTTTCATGGTCCAAGAATCTGGGTTAATACCTCTTTGGCAATGCCTCTGGTTTCATGGCAAACAGGTGGAATAACTTAGTGATGTCCAGTAAAGCCAAGGCTGGGGCTATTACAAGGGCCTACTTTAGAGCTTTAAATACCTGATCCTCCTTGTCTGTCCATAGGAGGGGCCCATCACCAGCAGTGGTAACATACAAGGGCTTTGTGATTTCAGCAAAACCCCAGATCCATAAACATCAGTAGCCCGCCGACCCCAGGAATTCTCAGACTTGCCGTTTTGTTGTAGGAGTTAGGATCTGCAAGATTGCCCCTTTTCTCTCTCCAGTGAGAGTTCATTAGCCTTTTGACAGCAGGTATCTAAGATATATCACTTCAATCAAACAGAGTTGTGCTTTCTTTGCTGAGATCTGTAACCTCGCTCTTGAGATACCAAAGGAGGTCTCAGGTACACCATTTGTAGTCACAAACAAAACGTCATCAACATACTGCACGAGAGCACAATTCATATACCTGTCTTTGAAGATCTTTACGTCTTTCCCCAGGGCCTTTCCAAATAATGTGGGAGAGTTCCTAAAACCCTGGGGGAGCCTTGTCCATGTGAGTTGGCTGATCATTCCGGATCATTCTGAATCAGTTCAAAGGCAAAGATTCGTTGGCTGGAGGGGCCAGTGAGATAGAGAAGAAAGCATCTTTCAGGTCCAGAACTGTAAACACCTGGAATTCTGGTGGGAGGAGACTTAGAAGATTGCACAGGTTTGGGCAATTTCTAGCAGCTGGGAAATATTCATCCCAGCAAATCCTTCTGGCTTCTGTAATTTCTTCCTGATGTCTGGGGCTGACTGAGACACAAAGGCTAAGTTCACTGTCCTGGCATTTTCTGGAGCCAAGGGTCAAACTGGGTGTAGATTTGCGAGGACTCCCTGAGTCGCTCCACATATGCCCTGGGAGACTCCTTTGGGCCCTAGAACACCTCAGTTGTTTGATAAATTTATAGGTTTTCAGGCTGCTGCCCACAGGCCAATTAAAAGAGACTGGTAAAACACTTCTAGAGCCTGGGATCCTGCTAAGGTATTAGGGTCCCAATCTGGCAGTTCTGCCAGAAAAACTGTTAACCTCCCTTTGCCCTTTCTCCCCAGCATCTTTGTAGGGCAATGACTGGTGGAGTCTGCTGATCCTTTTGAGTTCCGGGACAGGTAAGAAAGACTGCAGAATGAATGAGATCTCACAATTTGACAAACAAACCAGACACATCACTGGGACAAACAAAATGACTCATAATACAATTCCCAAAAAGCAATGGTGATTATAAACAAAATATATACAAGTTTAAAGTGCATATCTGAGGCTCCCCACCAGAGTCCTGGTGTTTCTAGGGACAGGTCATGCTACTGACACCCATCTCTCAGAGTCCCAGACAGGCCAGGTTCCCTGAGGCTCCTGTCTTACAGGTTTATGGGTCCTGTCCGCAGGGCCAATCCTTAAGGCTCCCTTCTCACCTGCTCCTCTACATCCAAGCTTCCCTGAGGCCAAAAGACCAAAGCACTGGTTTCCCGGTGGCACTAGCATTCTAGTGTCTCTGACAAGCCACAGCCAACCCCTGAGGCTCCTGTCCAGTGGTCTTCCCTCAGAGGTCCCTAAAGGCTCTTCTAAACAAAAATTTTCAAATAAGCACCACAGATGGAAACATTACCACAATTACTTCTCCAGAGTAAGTTGGAGGACCTAAATTTGGGTGAGGAATTGGAAGGAGTCCCTCAGAAGCCCTCAGGAGCTCAGGGAATTTCAGGGCCCTGAAACGTCTCAGGGGGTGCCTCCCCTATAATTCCTGCCCTTTCTGAGGGGCTACCCAAGGAGGTCGACCCTCCAGCTGACGAATTTTGCTGGGGCCTCCAAATGTTATACCCGACACGAGTGGAATAGAGAAACGCCAGCACACCAAGTCCAAATTAAGCAAGGGTCCCATATTGATCAGCTGAGCGGAGAGAAAGCTCATGTCTCAAAGTCTCAGGCGAAGCAAGGGTGGAAACCATTTATAAGGTGCTTTTGGTAAGGGAGGGGGAGTCCGTAACCACAAGAGCCAACACCTGCAAAATTAGATCTACAGGGTAAGGGGAGTGCTTACAAGGGGGAGATGCGGTTTCACAGGTTTTTGCAGTTTTTGGTAAACTGCAGCTTTCAGCTGAGCTTCATGTTGTTGAAAGCCATTAGCAAAGTCCTTAGCAAAATAATGGAGTTAGGGAATTAAAGGATCGGTATTTTTGGAACGAACAAATGTTGAAATGCAGAGGACAGAGGAGACATGGTTGGCCATACGCAGGCTCTGAGATTCCAGCAGGAGGGCGGTTCTTGTGTCTGGGAAAGGGCACCAGCCTTTCCTCCCTGCCCAGGCCTTTAACTGTCTCGCCCTAGTACGGCCGCGTTGTGGGGCGACCGGCGGGGGGCGCGCTGCGACAGCCAGAACCGGCTCTCGAGCCTCTGTCTCGGCTCCCCGACCCGCGCCACAGCCCAAGTTTAAATTCCTCTGTACTTGTCCAGGGGTGGTGGCGGAAATTCTTCACTGCTATGCCCGGGGGCAGCCAATAGAGCACCAGGAGGGCGGAGGCGTGCGCCCCGCCCCTCCCTGCCATTGGGAGCGAGGTAGCCAATAGGAGGGGCGGGGCGGGGCGGCGCGGCCAATGGCGCGGGCTGGTTTGATTCAAAGGCGAGCGGCGAACATCGAGTATAAAACGGTCCTCACGCTACTCCTCTTTCAACAGCTAGTGTATCCGGGCGCCGCCATGGCTCTGCGGCCGGAGGCCCTGGACGAGCTGCCAGCTGCCTGTCTTTCGCCGTGTGGACCACCCAACCCTGCCGAGCTGTTCAGTGAGGCCCGGCGCCTGGCGCTCGAGGAGCTGGTGGCCGGCGGCCCCGACGCCTTCGCGGCTTTCCTACGCCGCGAGCGCCTGGGCCGCTTTTTGAACCCCGACGAGGTGCGCGCCATCCTGAGCGCGGCTGAGCAGCCGGGGGAAGCGGGTGCGGCGGCCGAGGACTCCTTCGGCTCGTCGCACGACTGCTCGTCGGGCACTTACTTCCCGGAGCAGTCGGACCTGGAGCCGCCGCTGCTGGAGCTCGGCTGGCCCGCCTTCTACCAGGGTGCCTACCGCGGCGCCACGCGCGTCGAGGCGCACTTCCAGCCTCGCGGCGCGGGCGCGGGTGCCGGTGGCCCCTACGGCTGCAAGGACGCGCTGCGCCAGCAGCTCCGCTCCGCGCGAGAGGTGAGAGGCCCCTCCTGGCCCCCAATCGGACGGAACACCCCCTTTAATAGCCGGAAATTGAGGCCTGCTGGGGTCGCTGGCCGTGTGGTCCCAGAGTCCCGGACTCAACTGTTTGCTTGTCTTTCCTCGGACCGACCCTCCCCGCTCCCCCCGCGCCCCTCACCCGGGGCCGCTCCTAGTGGTAGGGGACAGGGGGAGGAGCCTCGGTTCCCTGGAGGGCAATTGTGCCTGCGTTCCAACTCCAAACACTTAGCTGTATGAGGGAGGGACCAGGAATATCACCAGTTCCAAATTTTAGTTAAAGTCAAAGTAGATTGCTAATCTTCCTGGCTGTCAGCCAACACCAGATCCTACTTTCAGGAGCTTCTTAGGAGACGCATTACCAAAGAAGCACCGTTACTTAGGGAAGAGTTCCTGAAAGGTAGTCTCCAGAGACTAACTATGGGGCATTAGTAGTCAATTATTACTACCTCCTTGCATGTTATGTTGTAGAGAGCAGATTAAATACAAGAGCGGCAAAGAACCCTGCCTTTCTCCTGTAAGACCAGAGTGTGTGTGTGTGTGTGTGTGTGTGTGGGGGGGGGAAGTTGCGTCTGTGAATGGGCCAGGAGATTTGTTTTCCGTAGGCTGGGTCTGCTCCAGTTTGCATGGCTCCAGATATTCCTGCATTCGTTTGGCCTCGCTGTTCATACTGGATTTTGGTTCTATTGCCTTTCTCTTGGCATGGCATGATATTGGGGTGCAGTGTCTGTCTCCCAGCCAGAATGAAGCTGGAGCAGGGTGCTGGGAATCAGGGAGATAGGATGTGGTGGCAGACACCTTGGTCCAGACTCCAGAGCCACGGTTAGCTTTATTGCTGATTGGCCGTGCCAGGTATCCTGGCTGGCTGCCTGCCTGTGCCAGAGACATGGCAGATAAAGCCCCAAGCCTTGGTTTTAAGACTTGGTAAGGCCGGGACCTGAGTGTGTCTGCCTGTGTGTGAAGATATATGTGCATTATGTCTGGTTGAAATAGCCAAGTCTAGGAATAAGCCCCAGCTCTCACCTATGTTCCTGATGTTGTGCTTTACCTGACCTGGGGATTGCAGTGGTGGTGGCTGCAGTGACCTAGTGCCTTGCCTTTAGGGAAGTAGGTGTGGGCTGCAGTTAGGGTGGTGGCAGTCCTTTGGTGCTTTGGATGGGCTGAGGGTCTTTTGGATGCCGTGGACATTTTATTTGTGGGCTCAATGAGATTAAAAAGATGGAAAGGGCAGAATTGTGGAGTAGGTGTGCATTCCCAAATCTCACCTTCAGGAGGACTTGAATACTTGGAACTTGAGAAAAGTTAAGGAACAGGACTCCGTAAACCAAGGAGAAGTGGATCACAATAGCCTTTTGCTCAGCCCCCAATTTTAATAGTAGTGAAACGTCTAGAGGCCAGAGGGAAACACCATTTGTAAACTCACTTCTGGCCTTAGAAGGAGTGGAGCCTAGAGCTTGGACTCTCCCCCATCCTGTGCACATTTTGTATTACATTTCTGGACAAAGCCTCCTGCCTTGTTCTTTCCCCTAGTCTAGCTATCTACCCACTCTTCCCTCTGAAATTCTGTATTTGGAACCTGGGGAATTTTAACTGAGAAAGGTGGTACATTACCTTTAAATCCATCTGCCAAATTACTTACTCAGTGCCTACTGTGTATCAGATACCACCAGGAGCTGGAGCCCTCAGGGAAGGCATGATTCTTGCCTGCACTTGGGAGTGGATAGTCTGCTGGTGGGAAGCACTGAGGAGGCTGCTGAAGGAAGTCTCCTGAGTTCACTGACATCAGAGCTAAGTGGGATTTGCCAGCCCCGCAAATAGGGATTGTTTTTAGTTTGGATGGGCAGTGATGCTACCAAATTGGAATACAGGAAGGAGAATAAAGCTGAGGGCAAACCTGTTTGAGAAAATGCTGAAATTGAGGTCCCTTTTGTTTAAAAAAACAAAAAGCCTTGTACCATCTACTCTGGAGGGAGGCTGTGGCAGGATCATTTGAACGCAAGAGTTCAAGGCTTTGGTGCACTATGACCTCGCTTGTGAATAGCCACTGCACTCCAGCCTAGGCAACATAGTGAGACTCTTCTCTCTTACCTTAAAAAAAAAAAAAAAAAAAATGCTTTCTATTTGCCAGGCACTGTTCTAAGTAACCTGGAGGTCGGTGCAAGTATTATCTCCGTTTTTCAGGTGGTAGAACTGAGGCTTAGAGAAGTAGTTACCCTGAGGTGCTGCAGCTAGGGAATGGAGGAGCCAGGACTCAGACTGAAGCACAGTGTCTCTGAACCACTGTTAGCCACCATGCTGTGCTGTGTGCAGGGTCAGGGGCTGGTGCTCAGATGGACAGAGGCATGCATATGGGTGGGGAGAGGTAATAGACAAACAGGTCTAGTGGCTGGCTGGGTGCTACCACTCTGTAAATTATGTACACGGGACTGGCTGTGTCACCCTGGCCACATCCTTTGAAATGAAGTACCCGTGGCAATGAGGACCGAGAAGGTGTGGGTCTCAGGCTGTTTTGGGGATGAAATGAGAAGCCGTGTTCTGATGGCAAAGGTCCTTAAGAGTGATGTGATTGAGCTCTTTCAATGGAATATTTTCTGTGCCCTTAACCTGAATTTTCTCTTTTAACTGTCCCAATTCTGGGAGGAGGTCACAATTAAGAAGAGACCAGACACAGAGAAGTTAAGTAACTTGTCCAAGGTCATACAGTTGATATGGGACAGAGCTGGGCCCACACCAAGTCCACCCAGCTCCCGCTCTTGAACTCCCACTCTCAATCCCACCCTATACAGCCTTCCTGCCATGAGGAAGGATCAGAGCTTTGGTCATTTTCAACAGGCTGAAGGTTTTTAACAGTTTGAGATTTGGACTTTTGATTTCTGTGTTGCATATCCTGTAAACAGAAATATGATGATAGAACTAGATGTGATAGAACTAGAAGACAGGGGTGGTCAGTTTTTCTGTGAATAGAGGAAGAGGTGTGAGGCTGGCCGAGGCCTCTTCAGCCCATCAAGCCGGGGAGGTGGTTTATGATGTTAGGAGAAGACAGGTTCCTGGGGTTTATAATTTGTAAATTAGCAATATTCTCCCCTCTCCCCAGAAAGATAGAACCAGTTAGATATTTCTGGCAGCTGGAACATAGGAAGTACATGGGAGTCCTTTGGTAGATGAATGAAGGGACTTTGAATTCCAAACGAAAAGGGTCTCACAGATTTACCAAGGGATTGGGCTAGGTTGTGGAGCACGGTCAGACCTGGGTGTGTCCCATGAAGCTTTATTTGCCCTCGCTGAGGAGCTCTGAGGACCAAGCTGCATCATCGACATTAGTGTCTCTGGAAGGAGCCAGGGTACAAGGTTCCATGACCAGGGTAGAGACACAGGGGCCAGGGTCACTTGGTAAATGGCAGCCTGATTGGATGGTTCTGAGGTGGGTGTTACCCAGCAGCTCTCTGACCGCGCAGAATCACCCAGAGTGTCTGGCACATAATAGGTGCTCAGTAAATACCATAGAGGCCTATTATCTGCACCTTTGTTCATTCAGTTCACACTTTTGAAGGGAAGAAACAGGGGAGGGGTGAAAGGGAGAAGAAAGGTGGCAAAACAATAGTTCAGGTGATTCTGAGCATGGCTTGGCTTATAGCTGACAGCTTTCCTGTTGTCAGCTGAGCTTCACTGAAGCTGGAGGAAATAACGGCTTTGGACCTTCCGAGAGCCATCACATTCTTGCTTTCTAAGGGATTTTCCAGATGATTTTGAGCTAGACAGGACTTTTTCCTTACACAGTGCTCTAGATCAACCCTTATACTACTCTCAACTGTTGGGTTAGCGCCTTGCCTCTGTTGGTGTGTCATTGGGTGGCTGGGCTGAGACCCCTGCTGCAGGTGCCACATGGTCTCCTTCAGTGATGTGCTCCTGATTTGGCCATCCTGCTATTCCTGGTTTGTGAATGGGAGTTCAGAGACAAAGCTCATCCCACCAGGGAGTTCTGTACACCTCAGAATCATCATTCTCACCTATTCCCTATGCTCTAGTGTTCCCCAAAGGCCACTTTTGCTATGACCTCACCCTTGGGCATACTCTTGGTAATCTAAACATTAGTAGTGGGGGTCATTTCAGGCTGAAAAGTCCTGCCAGAGGAGTAGCAGCTGAGGAATCTGCAGGAGGCCCTTGGTGTGTGTATGATGTGTCTGAATTAAGGTTTCCCCAGTCTTTCTTGCTCAACTCTCTTCTGCATTATAGTAGAACCTGTGTGGTGTGATCGGGCCTGTTCCAGATGCCCCTAAGCAGGGGTTCTCAACTTCACCACTGTTGCCATTTTGGGTTGGGTAATTCTTTGTCCTGAGGGGCAGTCCTATGCATTGTAGGCCCCCACTCACTAGCTGTTAGTAGTACCCCTCTCCCTAAGAAATCATGACATTGGAAAATGTCTCCAAAGGTGGGAATGGGGAGTTATTGTCACATTAAATCACACAGTTTTTGTTTGGGATAATGAAAAAGTTGTGGAAATAGTGATGTTTTGTATAACATTGTGAATGTAATTCACATCTCAGAATTATGCACTTAATTATTAAGATGGAAAATGTATGTTATATGCCACGTCTAATAAAACACATGTCTCCAGAATTTTAGAACTTTTAGCCATTGTTTTTAATTGTGGTAACATGTATAACAGACTTTACCATTTAACCGTTTATAAGTGTACAGTTCAGTGGCATTAAGTACATTCACACTTTTGTATAGCTGTGACCATCAACCAGTTCTAGAACTTTGTCACATCTTTTCAAAGTGAAACTCTGTGCCCATTAAACACTACAGGGTATCCTAAAGGTTACCATATGTAGAGAAAATGGGAAATTATAGCTAAATGTAACTTTATTTACCAAATATTCATTGTAGGGCTCGGCGCGTCTGTAGCTCGGGGTAGGGCACCGACCACATACACCGAGGCAGGCCTGTTCTTGATGCTTTCCCCTTCCTTTTCACAAAGGAGGTCCCCTTCCTTTGTTTTGTACCTCCTCCTGTGTGCTTCATGCTATAGCAGCACAGTGGATGTGCAGCTGTGTGGTCAGTCTCTGCAGGCCAGTGAAACATTGGCTTCTGCCTCCCTTGCCTTCTT
Source organism: Loris lydekkerianus (assembly GCA_963574355.1). Lineage (NCBI taxonomy): Eukaryota > Metazoa > Chordata > Mammalia > Primates > Lorisidae > Loris > Loris lydekkerianus. The sequence goes on along the minus strand of CAUYPK010053046.1, from coordinate 436 downwards.
GGAGAGGCAGTGCAGGCTGAGGCTCCACCAGTAATTTCATTGGATACTTCAGTTGTTAATTAGATAATAACTCATGAGACCTAGGGATTTAGTGTACAAAAACAAATTTGGATTTTGCTCTAGAAATTTATAGGGTTTTTTGTTTTTAACCCTGAAGATGGCTTCAAGAGAGTTATTTAAACATTTTTAAAGAAATCCAAGCAGATTATTTTTGTTCTATGAAAACATGAAATGAATGGGGAGCGAGTAGCTCTGGGGGGGCGCCGCCCCCCCCCCCCCCCCGGTGTCGGGCCCCGGCGGGGGGGGACGCGGGGCCGGGGGGGGGGGGTGGGTGTGGGGGGGGGGGGGGGGGGGGGGGGGGGGGGGGGGGGGGGGGGGGGGGGGGGGGGGGGGGGGGGGGGGGGGGGGGGGGGGGGGGGGGGGGGGGGGGGGGGGG
>CAUYPK010053043.1:0-16436 GCA_963574355.1 Loris lydekkerianus | reverse complement strand
ACTATGGGGAAAGGGCCAAGGAAGGGGAAGGGAGGGGGGAGGTTTTGGTGGAGGGAGGGTAATGGGTGGGGCCACATCTATGGTGCATCTTAGAATGGGTACAGACAATTGCACTAATGTACACAGCTATGATTTAACAATTAAAAAAAAATAAAATAAAGCTGCTGCTCTGTGCCTTGGGGCACTGCCGCTCTGGTGTAGTTCACTCTCAGCCAACCGTCCTCTCCTCACTTCTGTGTGGCAGAATCAGCACTGACCTGATCTAGGCCCTGTCCACACACCTCAAGAAATCACCCAAGAATCTGGACTACTGGGGAATAGGCCTCCAGACATCAGAGTGAGAGTGAAGGGGAGTGCTGAGAGCTCAGTGTTGCAGGTAGAGAATATATACAGTTTTATACTGTTTTATGCCTGGCGGGAGAATGCCGTGGCACCCTAGTAGGTGAGATAGGTCCAGTTTTTAGAGGGTCTCTTCAGTGGAGTATAGTGGGAAGACCTTTGAACTCTACTCGTTTGTTTATGGGGCACTCCAAGCCATTCTCATGGGGGAGGAGAGTCCCATCCGCTTGGTGATAGATTTTGCACCTTTTGTTTGTATCCTTGGGGTCGCATCTCGCCTCAGTGGGGTGATGTGCATTCTTCAACCTTCTCTCTTGGTGCAGCTCTAATCCACCAGGTTACTTGCTAAATTTCTGTCCTTTAACTCTCCTTCTGGACAGGAGCCTCTGTGGAAAGCTGGCTTCAGTCAGCCATCTTGTCTCTCCCCAGCACCTCTTTCCTGATGATATTTTTTGACTGAGTATAAAAATATAGTTTGAAGAATTTTTTTGTCATATCTCTGAAGTTTTTTTTCACAGCCTTTTAGCTTCCCCCCACCCAACAGGATTATTTACTAGATTTTAGTGGGGAGAACAAGCTACAGTCAAGTTTTCAGAAAGAATTTTCATTAAAATTCTGGCTGATTAATGAACTTGTTATTATGATTTATTTCCAATCTAGAATATTAATATATAAGCATTACCAGAACTCTCTAGGTCCTTTCAATAACAACATTTTGGCTTTCTTGTTTCTGATAATTTTTTTTAATTTTAATTTTTTAATTGTCATTTGACAAATTATAGTTGTCTATATTTACGACAAACAAAATTGTATAATAATTTATGAATACAATAGGTAATAATTCAATTAATCTAATAAACATATCCATCACCTCAAATATTTACCATTTTTTGTGGTGAAAATATTTGAAACTTACTCTCAGCAATTTTGGAGTGCATAATGTGTTATTATTTATAATATTTTCCATACTTACATTATATCAGAAATTTAAGACAAAACTTACTCCCCAAGCCTTATACCCTTTGAGTATTATCTTTCCATTTTCCTAAACCCCCAGCATCTGGCAACCACAATTTTACTCTCTACTTCTTTGAGTTCCATTGTATTAGATTCCACACATAATCGAAAACATACAATATTTTTCTTTTTGTGCCTGGCTTATTTCACTTATAATATTCTCCTATTCCATTTAAGTTGTTGCAAATGACATAATTTCTTTATTATTAAAGGCTGCATGGTATTCCATCACATATCTAATATATAAATATATTCCATCACATTTTATCCATTTATCTTCTGATGAATACTTTCGTTCATACCATAATTTTGCTGTTGTGAGTAGTACTGCAGTCAACATGGGAGTGCAGACATCTCTTGAACATGCTGGTTTCAATATTTTTTTGTAAACACCCAGAAGCGGGATTGCTGTATCATAAATGGCTGTGCTAATTTATATTCCCACCACAAGTGTTATAAGTTACCCTTTTCTCCACATCCTTATCTGTGCTTCTTATGTTGTTTCTCTTTTTTATAGTACCCATTCTAACAAGTGTAAGGTGATATGTTGCCGTGGTTTTAATTTCCATTACCATAATGATTAGTGATGTTGAGTATATTTGCATGTATATTTGTTTGGCATTTTCATATCTTCTTTTGAAAAATGTCTATGTAGGTCCCTTACCCATTTTTAACTGGGTTATTTTCTTTCTACAGAGTTCAGTTCCCTATACATTTTAGATATTAACCCCTTATTCTGTGTATGGCTTACAAATTTTTGTGTCAGTTCTTGGATTATCTCATCACTTCAATTGTTTCCTTTATTGTACCAAGCTTTTTATTTTGATTGAATCTCACTTATCTATTTTTGCTTTTGTTGCCTACACTTTGGGTGAAGAGTAAAAAACCATTGTCCAGACCAATGTCATGTCATTTTCTGCCTATGTTTCCTTCTATTTGTTTTACAGTTTCAGGTCTTATGTCTGAGCCTTTAAGGTATTTTGAGTTAATTTTCATATATAGTATGACATAAGGGCTCAATTTTATTCATTTACATATGGATATCCATTTTCCCATTTTTAGAAAAAGACTTCTTAAATTCACTAGTATGATATCTATCCCTCTGTTTCTGAATGCCTTTTATTCCATTTTGAAAATCATATTTCTAAGCTATATATCTTTTTAATTTTTAAGTTTGTAACTATATGTTTAATTTCTTAGACCTCTTTCTTTTCTTTCGTTCTTTCTTTCTTTCTTTTCTTTTTTTTTTTTTTCTTGAGACAGAGTCTCACTTTGCTTCCCTAGTGTTGAGAGCCTTAGCATCATAGCTCACAGCAACCTCAAACTCTTGGGTTTAAGCAATTCTCTTGCCTCAGCCTCCCAAGTAGCTGGGACTACAGGCTCCTGCCACAAAGCCTAGCTATTTTTAGAGACAGGGACTCTTGCGTTTGCTCAGTCTGGTCTCATACTCCTGAATCAGGCAACCCACCCACATCTGCCTCCCTGAGTACTAGGATTACAGGTATGAGCCACCATGCCCAGCCCAGAACTGTTTCTTATATCTATTAATTTCTATTAAATCTATCTAAAAATGCCAATGTTAGTGTTGCTTAATTGTTAATATTTCTGATAAAGTTTTGGAGTCCTATGAAGTTTTCTTTTATATGTACCTTAACTTTTTTCTTTTAATTGTTGGATAATGTTTCTGTCTCCCCTAAAATGACTAAAACTGAAACGTAATCTCACCACCTAGAGTTCTTTGCTCAAGGATTCTTAGGTATGGCTCTGGGTCATGAACCTCCATTTTGTCTTAGAATAAACCTCCTTAAATTATTTTACTGAGTATGGCTTCTTTTCCATTGACATTCCTAAACATCAAAAAGAATGAAGTTTTAATCTGGTATTATAAAACTCACAGTGTCAGCTTTATAGATCATTTGTCTTTTGTCTAGAGTGAACAAAGTTGTAATACTTTTATCTAGGCTTAAATTCCTGGCTGAAAGTTTTTCTGTATCCATGTAAGATAGAGGGGCAAGGAATGGGTAAATGAACATGTCCATATATGAACTTTCTACTAGTGCCTCTGCTTTCAGCCTCATATCTCTGCTTTTCCATTTGTCAAACTTATGCTTAAGTTTGCTTTCTCCTGAATGCCACATGGAGTCCTGGTATGTGTCCAGACTATGGCTTCCTTTGCTGTCTTCCTCTGCAATATACATATAAGTGCTATTTCCTTTGGGGTTAGGTTTTCTTTTTAGGTATTTATTGAAGATTGTTTTCAGTAAATGAGTGTCCTCATGTTCTCTTTGTTTTAATTCTTTCCATATTTATAAATCAGGTGTTGAAAAGAAAAGAAGCAAAGATGGGACATGCATCTCAGTCTGCCATATTGAAATGAGAACCCACATTTAACACTACTTATCAGTCACCTGCCATGCAGCATCATTCCTTTGTATTTTTTATGAACAGAAGAGAAATCGTAAATTCAACCTTTTAGTGACAAGGACAATTGCTAAGGAAACCAACAGTTTTAAAAAAGTAAAACTTACAATAAAGAACTTAAAGAGAAAAGACAGTATCCTGAGAGAGGAAATGACATAAGGAATAAACTTAACATTTGTTGCTCAGGATAGACAAGAGCCAATCCTGCAAAGACAGGGTGGGTAGAATCTTAATAGGCAAAAAGATCTCTGCTTGAAAAGGCACTGAGGTAATAGAATGAGTGGAGAATCTGCTAGTAAAAGGGTGGCAGGTCAACAAGAGTTTGCAGGCGGAGGGAGAAGACACATCATAAGGGCATTTGAAGCCATAAAAGGATACAGATGTTGTTCTTCATAGTTTGAAATATTTTGTGAAATAATTTATGTTTTAGAAAGCTTGTTTTTACTCTTCTGAGATGAACACGTTGGAGAGGAAAGGTGGGAGGTGTGTATAAGAATCAGGAGCTTATCTCAACGATTCAGAGATAATTAATAGAAACTTGAGATAAGAAGGAAGCAGAAGAGAAAAGAAAGAGAATAGTATCTGTCTGAGGAAGAAAAATTGAACTGCTGAGACCTACAGATGAACTGGTTTTGGGAAGTGAGAGAAGAGAATTAAGTTGTCTTGAATTTTATATTACAAATCTGATTCTCTTGTGGGATTTTTATTGAGTTGGAGATGACTGGTGAAGAAAGGAATGAAGAATTTAATTTTGGACTCATTAAGCGTAAAACAGTCAAATACTAGGGGAAGAAGGTGAGATTGAGGATTTAAATTCTGTGTTATTGCCACATGTGTGGTAATGAAAACCATATTACTTGATAAGATGGAATAAGGAACAAGAAAAGAAGAAAAAAAGAGGGGACAGAGTCACCTTCTCAGATCAGAGAAAGACACAACAGCAAGCAAAGAACACTGAGGAATAATATAGCCAAAAAGGTGTGATATAGTGACATTTCTGAATTGTGAAAGTCAAGAGGAAGAGTTTAAAGAAGGAAGCTTTCAAGTGGAAGGCAAAGAGGTATGCCATGTAATTGGTAATAGAAAGATCATTGTTCACTCTGACAATCGCAATTTCAGAGAAGTTGGATGGCAAGTTACATTGGAGTATTTTCAAGGGTAAATGAGAGATAAGGAAGTAGTCTGAAAAAGTATGTGTTTAAAATTATGTACAGATTTTTTTACATAAAGGGGACCAGAAAGAAATTGAATAGACATATATGATAAAGAAGGTTTTTAAATGTGCTTTTTTAAAAAAATTTTAAGTTAAAAGATATTACACTGTATTATTGTAAAGCTTCCTACGTTGTTGTGCCTGTAATAATCTGTATGACCTGAGACAAGGGGAGCCACTTGCCTCAGCTCTTGAACAGTCTCATCAATTTTTCCCAATGTGATTTAAAATTATCATAATTATATGTGTACCATATTGTGAAACAAGTGAGGCAGTGACTGCTGGTGTATAAAAATCTCTTGGAAGAGAATGAGAGAGTTTAATGATATGAGAAGAAGAGAATTTTTTGCCACCCAGCTAGGTTCATCTGGCCACTACCCAAGAGAAAGTCAATGTCCAGTGATAGCAGGTTTATAGCAGAGAAAGGGTTAGTCTGCATAGTACTAAGCAGGGATAAGGGAGAGTTCTTTTAGCTCTGCCTCCCCAAGAATGGAGTGACAGAGATTTTAAAGACAGTTTGGTGGGCAGAGGCTTAGGCAATCAAAGTCTGCTGATTGGTTGGTTTCAGGTCAAAACGAGTAGTCTTTTGGTACAGATCGCTGTCTAGGTGGGTCAGTTACTGGAATACAGAACCTTGAGTGGAGAGTCCAAGATCAGCTAAGTCAGTTTCTTGGTCTGAGTAAGTCAGTCAATACACTGGAATGCAGGACCTGGAGGATACCTCAAAAACTAACCCTAGGTTCCAGGTATGTTATTTTCAGAGAAACATTAACAATCTTAACAGCTACCACTGTGCCCTCTAAAGTAGCAATCACAGGAAAGCAAACAAGGGGACAGTGACTAACTATACCAAGCAAATGAGGGGACAGCGGCTGATTGTTATCATTATTTTAGCTAGGACTGTTCCTTCACATGGTTTTGGGGGAGGGGGGGCTTCTCTAGTTCTTGCCTTGCACCCTTTCACCAATTTCAAGGTTGGGTTCAAAATAAAGAGGTAAAGTCATGGAGAAGGCAGTATATGTGGAATATTCTACCTTTGCCAAGAGATAGAAAGACTATCAATAGCGCCCCAATATTTTCAGAAAAAAAAGGAAAAAAGAAGTTCTGGCAGATGTAGGTAGGTGTGTCGATTTGGTTATGAGAGGATAATGTGGGCATCTTTTTGAATGATTTCCATTGTCTATATAAAATAGGAGGTAAGACTAGGGTGTGATTGGAGGAAAAGGGAAGGGCATTTATAGAGCAAGGAGATGTAGAATAGTCATTTCAAAGATAAAGAACAAAGTTACTTGGTAGAATGGTTGTGTACACATTTGAGATGCCTTCTTGCTGACCATTCTGATCAAAGATGCAACACTATTAAATGTAGTTATGCAGCCATATGCGTATATTGCTTAAATTCTAACACATCTAGAATATAGACTCCTAGAAGCCAGGAATATTTGTCTCCTATGATAGGGCTTCATCACTGATACTATGTGCAAAGTAAGCACACAGCACGTTTTTGCTCAATGAATGGATGAATGAATGAATAACAACCCTGACTCCAGCAAAAAGATTTTATAGAACCAAGAGATTATTCAGTGCATTGCAACATTGGACTTCGGGGAAGAACATTCTTTTGTCCAACTACTTATCTTCTCCTTTATCTTTTCCTTCTCTATTTCTTCCTCTCATCCAAATAAAACCTAACCCTTTCCAGCCAAATCCTTTTACAAAATATTGTTCCCTAATGTAAAGGTTGATTTTCAGCCAAGTGCCTATAACCGATTTAATTGGACAAATCTTAGAACAAATTAAAAATGTAATCATAAATCCTCCAAATAAGAATCATCTTCCTAGCATAATATTTTCCTCCTGGATGGTCTTTTCACACTGAATGCCAAAGTCAGCTCTTATCCATGAATCGTGTACTATCAAGTTTAAGCTATAGCTTTAGCTTGATTGACTCTACTTTCTTTTCTGCTTCAAGGAAACCTGTTGCCTCTGTTGGCACATTTACTGCTGCCCTTGCAGATATATAAACTATCCCAAGCATAACGTGACCACAGATGGTAGAAAGTTCACATTAATCAATCTTTTTCTGTATTTCTGGAATTGTCACTGGCAGCACCAGCTTCATGGCTGATTGTCATACCCAGCCTGTGCACACTGTTGTGTGGAGGCACTAATCTACTTAATTTTAACAGAGCACAATGCAACATCTTTATCTTGGAGTTTTCAAAAGAGTAAATATTTATTGCTCACTACCCTCCACTATTTCAAGGATGACTACACTGACTGAGCTAAGGGATTTCAGTTTGTTGGCTCTTTTCATTTAAAACAAGTACACAGATGATGGGAAATGTTTTGATCTTCTCTGAGTAACTAGGAAGACATGTCAAGCAGTTTTCTGCTTCCTTGGACCAATAAAAAAGGGGCATGGCTTGTTATACTAACCAAATTAGTATCATTATTACCAGCTTCTAAAAAAACCAAAGTTGAGTTCTGTTTGCCAATCTCAAGCCGAAAGCCCTGTGTGCTTGCCTGGTTCCCATTTCAGTAGAGAATGCTGTCTTTCATCTTCATAGCTCTAAAGCTTGTTTGTGAAATTGCATTGCAGTCCTGGAAGAGATTTTATCCTCTGCTAGTTGCAGGGTAAAGGCAGCATTTCTATCTGTTCTTAACACCTTTGGGCGAGTATCAGAAAAAGTACAGAAAATGCGTCATGAAACACAGTAAAAAGGAGTGATCTGATGAGACTGCATCTGCTTCTTGCACTGGTAAACCAGAGGCCCGGTTAAAAATTATCTTGGATTGTTGTACAACTCTAAGAAAATAAAAATAATTAATCCTATTTTCAAAGAGGAGAAATTAGACCTAACCCTATCCAGATAAAAAAAAGGTACATACATTCTTCTCTTCTTTTTAGTCAAATTAATACAAATAATCTGAATTATGATCTTCAAATATTATATTAAGTAAAAACTTCTCCAAAGGTAATTACTTTCCTTATTAAGACCACATTTTAAAAGTTCCAGAAATAAATCTAACAAATCCCAAATGCTGCCCTGACTTACCTTTTTTGTTCTAATTTAATTTCAATAATTTTATTATTTTTATGATTTTTGCTGACTGATAAAATAAAAATCTAACATACGATAAAATCCAAACAACTTAATAAACATAGTATTTCTTTTTTGTATATTCAGACATCATCTGCCATCTGAAAATCAATATGGGAATTTGGCTGGAAATATCAACAGATAAAAGTACCCTTTAGCAAATATGCCTCTATTGTTATACTCTAAGGCAGGAATGTATTCAAACACCTGTATTTGAATTTTCATGATTCTGAGCTTCAAAGCCTCTTTGCCACATTCTCTATCACTTAACTGAGAAATAGCATTTCTATATATTTTTGGCTACATACATAAAGAATTCATTCAAAAATACTAAGACTCTCAAATTAATTCAGAGAAAAAAATCTCTCAGAAACATCATTAGAAAAAGTCAAAAGGACCTTATTTGTCACTTTTCCTGAGTCTATCCTTAGCTTTTCCTGTCTGCCAAAAGTGTCCTCTTTGGGTTTCAGATTTCCATCTCTGATCTTCTGGTTAAAAGATAACCTCTATCCTTCCTGTCACAATTATGGGTACAACACTTTAGATCCAAATCAATCAGTTCATGATACTCCTCTAGCCACTAGGAGACTGATTATAAATTAGATTATTCAATGCAGGCCAGAAAGTTCCATGGCAGGTTTACTGAAACAAAGAGAGAAAAGATGTATTCCCTCTTTCTCTGGGCATTGTGGTATGAGAATGTGAAGCATGGATTACAAGACCCCCCTTTCCCTCTAATAATCTGCCTTCTGATAAAGCCAAATGAGAATGAAGAACACAGTGGAAAAAAGTTCATAGACCTAGCATAACACAAGAGGCACCAGAGTAGTCAGTCCTCTTGATCTCCTTAGAATTTGATCTAGTTGGAGTTTTAGGTTACTTATAACTAAAAATATTCTAACCAATATGTATGACTATTATTGATTGGTCACAGTATTCTAAAAGGGATGTCAACTATGTTCCATTATCTCATCTGACACTCAGAACCTAATTATAGGTTCAATTTTAAGGGTCTGGTTCAGAATCACATGGGTGATAATTGATAGAGCCAGGGTTTGACCCCAAAGTCTGCAAGATTGTTTTGTTTTGACACTATTCAGTGATCAGTATTCATGGTATAAGTACCTTTCTGGGAAATTCAAAGGAGTGTGTTTATGTGAGTACCGTTTGTGGAATATACACTAATAATCCTAGGTTAAACATTATAAAACTTTCTATGTAACAAAAACATTTGTACCCCTCCCTTCAATATTTTGAGATTAAAAAATTTCAGGGATTCCTCAATAATTTTTTTAAAAAATTATTTTTAAATCCAATTCCATACCTCAGTACCACACAGTGCTTTCAAGGCACATGGTTTAGAGGTGGCACATTTATTCCGAGCACTTTACATGAAAGCATTTATGTCCAACTATATTACTGATACAGTTGGAGTGCCTTAGGCATAGGGAAAATGCTCAGAAGAGTATCAAGACTGCTCTCTTATTGGAAAATCTGGACTCTTGCAATTACTGTGATGAAATGAGAATAGAAACACACAGTCTATATATAATAATGTCATGCAGAAAGCACGAGGTGCTGTCTTTTTATTGGCTGCAAGAATGAATGGAATATCAATGAAATGAGGATCTTATAGTTGTGGTCACATTCCTTCAAATGGGAAGATTTACTATTTTCTCAGGAAGGTAAGAGCTATCCATTGTATTTTATCCTTTATAACCTTTTGAATAATTGTTGGCAGAATTGGGATCATCACTTCTATCATTGCTTACTATGGAAAGTTGGAGGTTCTGAGATTGCTGAAATATCTCCCCCACCCCCACCCCATAGGTCCAATCTTACCAGGACAACGCAAGAGCCAACATACTCATTGTTACAATTATTAAAATCTTTAGGAAAAGTTTTAGAGGGATAAAAGTCTACTAAAAATATATTGTTTTAATAGGAAAAAGGATAAGGAATACCTTTGTTCATGAATAGTAGAGTTGAGGTACAGTAGAGTGTAGAGGCAGACTAGGGCTTTGGAGCCACACTGCAAGAGTGTGAAGTCTGCATGTGCTTGGCTACTTATTAGCTAAGCAATCTTCAGAAAATCACTTGATTTCTTCTTCTTTGGAAAACAAGTATCTACATACAGTCATAGGATTTAATTAAACTGTGCCATGATAGGTAATAAGCATTTGTATTTTTTATAGTAGTGATGCTAATAATCAAAGAAATAAAAATGAAATGGTTTCCATACACCAGGCCCTGACTGAATTTGATGCTTTGCAAATACTATCATATTAATCATCAAATATTCTCTTAATGAGAGGAGATATTATCCTTACTTGCAGATAAGAAGTAGAGATTAAAACACTTTCCCCAGTTTAGATGGCATGGGAAAGCTTGGAAGTTGGATTTGCCTGGTCTCAAAGCTATGCTGTTAACTACAATCCCAGGATGTCTTTTTATTTTTTTGATATGTTCTTATTTTAGTTAAAATAAACGACTGAATCTCATATATGGAGACATAACTCTCATTTATTTATACACAAATATTCCATCTCCTTTATAAACAATATATTCTCTAGAATATAACCTTCTCATTGAGAAAGTGAATTAATGATAGCATCATTTTAAGGAAACTATTAAACCATTTCTATAATTTAAATGGTGACAAAAAACGTGACAGGAAGTATCACTGTATTCCAGCAGCTCACAAACATATGACTGCAGGAATGGGTAAGTGCAATGAGGCAAACATCTCTATGCCTCTGCACCATCAAAGGGTAGATACCAAAAAATAACATCTTGCTGGATGTTAAAAGCAGGTAAAATTGTCAAAAATTGATGATGATAGTGTGTAATGAAAAACATAATTATGATGATATTTACTTGATTGTAAGCTCTTTAAAGGCAGGAATCATTTCTAGTCCATATCCCCTCACACTACATATACTAATGTTATCTTTTTAGTGAATGTCTGGAGAAGACCTGTATCATTTCACTACTCACCTGCTTCTAGCACATACAATTCATGTTCTTGTAGAGACAAGCCCATGCTTTCATTTCATCAGTCCTGCCTTCTGTGTCCTGGATTCCATTCCTATTTAGTGTTTGCAAGGAGATTGCTTCTGAAATTGTTTTCTCTTGTCTTGCAACAATGAATTCTCTTTCTCTTCCTACTGGATGATTCCAATTAGCACACAACGTGCCTTAATAAGATTTTTTTTTTTTTTTTTTATTAAAAAACCCCATCACATGAGTCTACATTTTGCTCCATATTAATGGGAATAGTCACTCCCCATTTTCCTATTCCTTATTCAAGCAAAACTTTCACAAAAGAGTTGTCTATTTTCATTTCTCTTTCTTAACTTTCCCTTCTCTCTCTTGCTCCTCAAATGAAGCCTTTCTCTGTGCAATGCCAATGAAAATGCTATTTTCAAGATTACAAATATCAAAGAGAGTGGTCAGTTTGTAGAGGAAGCCAAGAGCCAGATAACCTCTGAGCAAGATGATTTGCAGCTGGGGGGCGGACCCTCAGGCAAATTGTCCCCAGGTGCTCCTTGTAGAGAAAGAGCTGAAGCCCAGGGCGATCCTTAGGCACGCAGTCATTGTCTAATACTCCCCTCACCTGTCTTGTGCTGTCTCAATAAAAGGCTACTGTGGAGGTTGTTCGGAGCTACCCTGCAATCAAGGTTAGCTTGCCTCCTGCAAGCTTGTACTTCTAACCCAACTCACACCTGGTTCCTTCCTGCCAAGATCAAGACCACGGCCATAGGGGCTGCAACATCGGTTCGCTTCCCTATTTACTTGACTTTCTGGCAGCATTTAGTGATCACTATTCCTTCTTGAAGCACACTTTTTCTTTGCCTTAAAGTGTATTCAAGATACCTGATTTTCTTCCCACCATCTTATCCTCCTTTCATTGTGTCCTTTGGTGGCTTGTCTTCTACCACACATGTAAACATCAAAATGTTCCAGACACTTCCTGTTACAGCACACTCTCTGAGTGATCTCATCAAGTCTCAGAACTTCAATTACAACCTATATATGAATGACATTCAAATTTATCTTTTCCTGAGTACTGAGTTCCAGACTTTTTAGATTTAAATTGTCAAAACTAGTCTCCCAAACCTTTCTTATAGCAATAAATGCAATATTCTATTGAATCATTTATTTATTGCCTTGATTAAGCATTGTCATTTATCATTACTTCCCTTCACATGGCACACATAATCCATTAGTAAATTTCCTTGGCCCCACCTCTAAAACTATTTCCATAATTCAATCACTACCATTAAACCAAAGCTCACAATACCATTATCTTGCATCTAGATGATTGCAATAGTATTTCAATGTTATCTTCATCTCCATTCTTGCCTAACTGTATTCCACCCTTTTCAAAGCAGCTAGATTCTATTTTCCTAAGCATAAATCAGATGGCACCAAGGACCATGTTATGTGTGGTCTTCATGATACCCTCAAGACCACACATAACATGGTCCTTGGTACCTCCTAGACCAATTTTGAAACTACTTGTTCACTCTACTGTAGTCACTCTTGCTTTCTTCACATAATGCAAATTTATCTTTACCTAGGGGGGTAATTGTATAGATAAAAATACAAATTATTTTATGGATAAAATGACCTTTGCCATTCCTTTGAGTAACTAACTTATTCAATTAATTCATTCTTTTGAGCATCACCTACTCAGAATCCTTTCCTGATGCTCCATCTGAAGTAGCTCACCCTGTCACTGTCAATGGCATCAACTTGTCTCATTTTATCATTATTTAAAATTATTCTTTGCTTACTTACTAATATATTTGTGTGTGTGTTTACTTATCATCTATATTATCCTGACCTTTGGCCACTGGAACATAAATATTAGAATAAGGATCTTATTTCTATTCTTCATCATTCTTGACAAATATAGGAGTAGAAAAGTAATAAAGAGGAAATTATGAAGAATAAAATAAAGATAAGATATCATTTCTTTTGAAAAAATAATACCTTGTAATTATTAGACTTAAAACTCTTAAGATGTATGCACTTTTTTCCCCTAAAGTATGAAGGCATGATAGAAATGGGATACTTTGTGAGATACAGTCTTTTAATACAAACTCCAAAGTAAAGGGAAGAAAGGATTTCCAGAAGCTTATGTATAAAGCAGAAAGGGAACAGATGGAGGCCTAGCCATATACTTCCCTGTCATTCTTCTTTAGAAAGTAGTTTTCCGGCTTGGCGCCCATAGTCCAGTGATTAGGGCTCTGGCCACATACACCAGGGCTGGCAGATTCCAATCCAGCCTGGGCCTACTAAACAACAATGGCAAGTGCAACAAATTAAAAACAGCTGAGTGTTGTGGTGGGCTCCTGTAGTCCCAGCTACTTGGGAGAGTGAGGCAAGAGAATCACTTAGGCCCTAAGAATTTGAGGTTACTGTGAGCTGTGATGCAATGGCACCCTATCTCTGTCTAAAAAAAAAAGGAAACAAACAAACAAAAAAAGAAACAAAGAAATTTTTCTGAGAGAAGTTGCTCCTACTTTTGTTTTAATTTTCTTCCTCTGGCTTTTTAGGCCTCAGTTGTCATTATTATCATCACTATCATCAGAACAGTTAATTTTTGTCAAATTCTTACTAGATTTTACAACTCCACTAGATTTTAAATTCTGCATAAAAGGATACTGGCATAGATAGTTGATTATTATATTCTTACTAGTTCACATGGATCTTAAGCCCTAGTAAGTATCAAAATATTCTAGAAACTCTACTTAGCTCCAAATTGTGTTGCCTCCTTAATCTTCATAAAACAACATATTAATAATTTGAATAATTCAGTAAATAATCTTTAACTGAGATTACATATACCAAGGAAATTGAAACACAGAGAAGTTAATTTTCACAATACAAATGACAACTTTATAAATAACATGCCTGGGAATCTAATCAAGTTGTTATGATAAACATATTTATGCTTTAATCACTGCTAACCCCTCAAATTCTAATGTGCAAAGGAATCATCTGAATTATTTCTTTAAAAAAGCAAACTCCAAATTTTCATTTCAATATGTTCCATTGGGAAGTTCTTGAGTGAAGTCCACATATCTTAACTTTGGATCATACTGCAATGATTCTATTACAGGAGGGAAGACAACCACTCTCTGAGGAATAGTGTGATAATTTACACTATCCCATTAGACTTTGATATATTGTAGGTATTTAATACTACTAAATAGGAAATAATTGATTTGGAAGAATGGAACTTTTTGACACAAGATTACTCAAATTGAACATACATGAAGCATTCTCTCACATATCTTTATATTACACATACACGTCAAAATGTTTCACATGTAGAATGACAGAAACTTTAGAATCAATCTTTCAAGAACATTGCTTCTTTTATAAAATCACATACTTTGTTCTTAAACAACTTACGAACCACATAACCTCAGAAATTATTAGTCTCCATAAGACCACACTGCTCATGATTTCTTATATAATCTTAAAAGAGAGTGCACTTTCCTATTCTGATATCCTTTAACTCAAATAATGGAAACTATCTAGATCTCTAAGCAACCAATCTGTTTTTTGTTTATAAAGGTATCCAAAATTTAAGTCACATTCATATTTTCTATCATTATCTATATTTCACCTCGTAAAAGGTTTACCGTATATACTCGAGTATAAGCCGAGTTTTTTCCGGCACAAAATTTGTGCCAAAAAACCCGAACTCGGCACAAATTTTGTGCTGAAAAAACTCGGCTTATACTCGAGTATATACAGTATTTGCTCATATGGAAAATTATTTTACTACTGGAAATGTACAATCTAGTAAGAAATGAGGATATGGCTTATATAAATAAGATTTATATTGAAATTGTTCTTTTAGGTATTTTCCTGTGAAGAAAAAAAGTTAGTATCAATTTTTAATTTTTACCATATAAAATCAGATAGAGATCCTGACTAGAGTTTTTTTTAACCTTTGTTGTTATTTTGGGAGGTTAGGACAAATCTCAATATTATCTATTTGAAAATTTGTATGTGATAGAGGCAGACTTGCTCAACTGATGGTCAAAGCAGGTAAAAAAAAAAAGACACAAAAGCAATACATATAAAAGACAAGGAGATAGCTGTGCTATTTATAAATATCTTTAAATTAAATAGCATATAAAAATCAAATTTAAGAAAGGCCTTTGCATTATCACAAGGAGAGAATGCAAGTACACTCATAATTTGTTAATTGGAAAGATGTCTGATTGTGAGGTATAAAAAACTTACTTTTCTCTTTTTATGTTTGTTATAAACATACAATAAACATAGCATGAAAAAAAATATGCTCTAATTTTCTATTCCTGAGAAGAAGCCACCTGTAATGTTTCAAAATACTGATCAACTAATAAACAAATATTAGCCAAGAATAAGGCAGGTTGTTTTTATTTCAGAAAACATCAGAAAGTATAAAACATATTTCCTATTGTTCAACTGCTTAAAGATTAGTCGAAACACTTTACTTGCTTCAGCTAATCTTTGTACATTTTGCATTCTAATAAATGAAGTTTGAATGTACAAAGACAACATGACAGGAAGGAGGGATACAATGAATGTCTCAGGAAAGAGAATTGGCTACAATTGTGAAAGCTGAGAGTTTAGGAAAATAGAACTAAAATCCTCAGGAAACATAGTGTCACAATTTAGAGAGTTCTGATTGCCAATCTAAGAATGTAGGACCGTCAGAGTTACTGAAATATTTTGGGGCTAGAAGTACATTTTAAAGTACGATTTGAAGACAGTGTGGAAAAATAATGGAAGAGGGAAGTTGCAAGAAAACTTAGAAGTTGTAGTTTATAGACTGTAATAGCAATCAGATTTATAAGAAATCATGAACATGATAGTGTTTGCTTATTTTATTTTTATTTTTTTATTAAATCATAGCTGTGTACATTGATATGATCATGGGCATCATACACTAGTTTCATAGACCGTTTGACAAATTTTTATCCCACTGGTCAACACAGCCTTCCTGGCATTCTCCCAGTTATTGTGCTAAGACATCTACATTCCACATCTACCAAATTTCACATATACCCTTGTAAGATGTGCCACAGGTGCAATCCCAGCAATCCCCCTCCCTCCACCCACCCTTCCCTTCTCACCTTTCCCTTCTATCCACCCACCTCCCCCTTCCCTCCCCTCCATTTCCCCCTTTCCCTTATTCTTAGGTTGTAACAGGTTCATAGCTATCATGTGAAAGCCCTAAACTAGTTTCATAGTAGGGCTGAGTACATTGGGTACTTTTTCTTCCATTCTTGAGATACTTTACTAAGAAGAATATGTTCTAGCTCCATCCATGT
>CAUYPK010053042.1:0-13217 GCA_963574355.1 Loris lydekkerianus | reverse complement strand
CTGAAATTATTGCATTTACTTTTTGCTTGGTTTATGGCAAATAAAAAAATCAACTTAGTTCTTCCATTAGATTATTAAATGCAGATTTGTAAAGATCACAGTGATGACAGACTCGGCACATGTTTCATCATAATACACCTGCTTGTCAGATCAGACATTCCCACTAGAAAGGATTCACAGGTAACATGGATCATTTGCCACATGGGCAAACACTTCTACATAATTCCAGAGGGACTCCCTGGCAGATTCTGTTGGTTACTCATTAAACAGTTAAAATGTGTATAGACATCATTTATCTTATACCTGACCCACAGCAAAACAGACCCAAAATGAGGTAAATGCTATGGACAAGATAACTGGAACATCTGAAAGTGCAAACATATTCTCAGTAAATTTTTCTTTCTAAACATGTTTATTAAGAAAAGCTGAAAATATTAAGTGCTGGAAGGCCACAACACTTACCACACGTGTGTAGACACCCAGTGAAGATCTGGCACTATACAGCACTACACAATCTGCACCCTCACCCAAGGGCAGGCCCAAGACCCACAGGCCTGTCTCTGCCATGAAGACACGAACATTTCACCTTTATCTCTCATCAATGTGGTCTCTGATCTAGGGACAACTGTTTTATGTCTCTATTACTCACACAACAATATTTTATACATTCTTCCCATAGCCAAGGAGGCTGTGACAGGCAGCTTTTATCCCTGTCTGTCATGATAATAAACTAATATTAACCCCATAGAAAAATGAATTAAATTGTCATTCTCTCTACAACATCTATGCTTATATAATAGTTCTCTGACCTAATCAATGGAAAAGATCAATTCTGAGTAACAAAACTATATTTATCCCATTTTTCTCACCATGACCATAGTGAGGAATATGGAAAGAAGGATTATTAGCAGGGTCCTTAGCATGGGCAAACATAAATTTTATAAAGTAGTGTCATACTAAGTAGAGTATGACAATGGGAATTAAAAGGAAAGTCATTTGAGGCCCCCCCAAAAGGTGACAAGAGAATCATAGCCAAGGACGGAGTTTAAAATCACACTAGTCAAATCCACCAGAAGTTCTCTGTTCATGATGTACTTTTACCCTTTTAAAAATATCTTGAAGGTTAGTTGTATTTTTCTGACTGGTTAACAAAGAAAGAAACAATCTTCTTTTTTTTTTTTTTTTAGTATGACTAACGTGTCACTTTGAATGAGAGTTAGGGGATCATGAGCTTGTCTGTGTTATAAAACAATCCCCACCAGAGAATTTAATTTTTCTTGTAGAATAGTATTTTGGAGGGATGGTTCCATGGCTAATTGGCTTATTTTCTTTTTAATTCAGGGAACTTTATTGATTGGCTTATTTTTAAGGACAGTCTTTGTGTTAAAAGACTAAATTAAGTAACCCAGTTGTGTCTGTAATAGCCTCAAATATTACTGTAATTATTGTAAGAATGATAAAGGCACCACACTTGGTTCGAGGGTATGAGGAGTAAACAGCCAAAGGCATAGTATGATTGATATGGATATGCTTGGGAATTATGTATGTCAGAATACAAGTTCCTATCTATTTTGTATAAGCATTTAAGCAACAGCAAAAGTAAGTTTGAGTTTTGAGATTGAGGCAAATATCTATGGATATATTGTAATAAAGTTTTCATTTTTTGTTGTTATTGAGACAGAGTTTCACTGTGTCACCCTCCATAGAGTGCCATGGTATCACAGCTCATGGCAATCACAAACCCTTGGACTTATGCAATTCTCTTGCCTCAGCCTCCCAAGTAGCTGGGACTACCTCCCAAGCAGCTGCCCACCACAACGTCCAGCTATTTTTTGTTGCAGGTCTCGTTGCTTTTAGCTGGCCCAGGCTGGGTTCAAACCCACCACCCTTGGTGTATGTGGCTGGCACCGTAACCTCTGTGCTATGGGCACTGAGCCAAGGCTTTCATTTTTTTTTTTAAGAGTCTCTTCATATTCTGTTTCTTCATAGGTAGACGCTAAAATCATTCCAGCCAACAGAGGTATGTATGGTATATTTAGAAATAGTGGAGTGATTATATGTCCAATTGAAGGAGGAAATAGAGCTCCATTCTACCTCATAGGCCTGAGAAGTCTTCAGTTTTTGACATTCCCAGTGGTTGTAATTGAAATTGTTGAAATTGTTTTTAACTGGAGAGTTTGAAGTTGGGGGCTATTTATAGGTGATGAATGCAAACTTTTAATGGCTTAATTGAGACAAGAGGGAGGCAGTGAGCATGGGGAGGAGAGGATTAAATAAGACAGTTCACATTGTCTTTTTTTTTTTTTTTTTTTTACTACTTTATAACATTTATACAAAACCAAACTCAAGCCCAATCTGTTTTTCTCCAACAAAATCCCTATTTTACCTCTACTCTGGCTTTTAAATCCATCTGATTTCAGTCACAAACTTTTGACCTAACACCCTAGTCTCGAATTAAAAAGAATAAAAAGAATATCGCTTCTATCCAAAGTTAGGGAGAATGATAGAACAGCCTTGCCAATAAATAATCTAACAGAGAAAATAAAATAACAGGGAAAAAAAGAATAAACTCATACCATATAGTTCACCCTCTGAATGGAAAGATCATATCACAACAGTTCCTTATTTGATTAACCACCTGGGGCTTAAATTGTTATCTTTAAAAGTTTCTTTTCATAGGGTTTCATAGGGTTTCATAAGTGCCATAAGCAGACAGCAGAGATGTGAGCTCCCTTCCAGCTCTCACCAGTCCCACATTCCAAGACTAGGATAAGCCAGCCTCACAGAAGACAAAAAAAAACGTGGGGAGAGTTGCTGTCCACCGGCCTAGTCAGAGACACGGAGGTAGACACTGCAGATGAAATGAATGATTTATTAAGGGATGGCTGGTGCTCGCTCAGGCATGGCAGCAAATGGCCGTTCTTATTCACATTCTTATATACCCAAAATCATCAGATAGAAATAATCCAAGAACAAGGAAGACAAAAGGTAAAGATGCCTCATCAGAGTTAATCCAGTAAAGTACGTACACATCTTTCTAAACCAAGAGTATCTTGTTTAGAGATAAACAATGATGGAGATGAACCACAAAGGGCTGGGTTGTCTGTTCTGTATGCCTACTTCTATATATGATTAACTGAAAGTTTTTGTGTAAATAGAGATAGAGGATTAAGTGCAATGGTCCATTGCCTGAGGCAGATGCTCTGTCTCCAGCTACGACCTGGCGAGAGGCTTCCAAGGTATTCTTTCCTTTAAGGCGTGACTGCCTGCATTTTTCAGCAAAGCCGCTTATGTGAGCTAGGGGAGAATATCCCCCCAAACTCACATCTAGCCCAAAGACTGGAAATGTCCCTTCTCAGGATCTCATAACTTCAAGGAACACAAATGAGACTGATTCACCTACAAGGGTACAGTGGACTGTCCTCCTTCAGGAGAGGAAAGACAGATGTATTGATGTCACAGTAATTTTCCTGCTATTAGTCTGCCACAAAATTATTTTTTTTACCCTTTATAACCCCAATAAAAAGCCTAAGCAACTTGTCCTCTGGGCCAACACTTCTTTCTTCCTTTTGTCTTAAGCATTTCCCACCATTTGGGAAGTAAAATAAACTTTATTTTCTTTAAAAATTATTCTAATCTTTGTGTTGAGAATTCTTTCTCATCCCACACAGTGAATGTATACCCTAACACCCTGTACATCCTTGAGAGGACAGACTGGGGCCCTGCCATCACCTCTGGTGGCAGTGAAGCTAGAATGATCCCACCCATCCTGGTGTGGATAGGAAATATGGGAGATGGAGCCTCAGTTTCCAGCTTGAAAAACTGAAGTGTTGTAAGTGGGTTAGCTCAAAAGTTCCACATAGTCACCAGTGTCTGCTGGCCTTCACTCTCCTTGTGACCCACTGTGCTCTGGGGCTCTGGAAAAATGCTTTTCACTCCTTGGAGATCCTTCAGAGATGAGAGATGATTAGTGGGATGGGCAGTTGAGTATATAGAACAGAATGCAATACTCTGGACACTGAGTCTGAGGGTTAGGAAAAAAAGACCAAGCCCTGTTTCCTCTTTGAGGTTCTCATTTGGAAGTGGGAGGAGTCCAGAGTATTAGACTGCCCTGGCCAAAGTGAGGATGCTTCATGAGAGGACTGCACACATGACGTGGAGGCAGAGAATAAACAAAGGAGGCTTTTGAGCTCTCTCCCACCACTTTTGGTGCTCAAAAACTCTGTTCTCTTGGCTTGCTGAGGCCCTGGGAATCACTCTCTTGAGGACCTCCTAATGCAGTTGTCTGTTTTATTCTGTGATGCCCCAGACTGTAGCTGCAGTGTTACTTCTGGCCGTGAAAGGCAAAAGCTACCTGTTTCTTTAATACTTACTGAATTTGGCTGGAGTGGCTGGAGCTGGGGGAGGGTCCTGCTCAGGTCATTCTGGCTGTTCCCTGCCCTTAGAGACAACTTTTAGAAGCAGAAAGGGGGCTTTGAGATTCCCCCAGTAGGCTGGGAGTGATGGCTCATTCCTGTAATCCTAGCACGCTGGGCGGCTGAAGTGGCTGGATTGCCTGAGTTCAGGAGTTGGAGACCAGCCTCAGCAAGAGAGAGACTTGAAATAGAAAAACTAGCCAGGTGTCTTGGCGGGCACTTGTAGTCCCAGAAACTCAGGAGGCTGAGGCAGGAGGATCGCGGGAGCCCAAGATATAAAGATTGCTATGAGCTATGATGATGCCATGTTACAAAACCCAGGGCAACAGAGTTAGACTCTGTCTCAAAAAAAAAAAAAAAAAAAAGACAACATGAACTGTCTTATTTAATCCTCTCCTCCCCATGTTCACTGCCTCCCTCTTGTCTCAATTAAGCCATTAACAGTTTGCATTAATCACCTATAAATAGCCTCCAACTTCAAACTCTCCAGGTAAAAACAATTTCTCACCACATTAAGAAATTCAAAACTTCTGAACAGAACCCATAATATACTCTGTGAAAAGTCATAAGGTAGGGAGCATGGTGGTGAAGCTGTAGCTTAACACAGGAAAAGAAGAAGGGCTGTGATGTGTGCATAGCTGGCAATGAAACTAAAGAGACACTGAGGAACTAGAGTCAATTAGGAAATGTGGGGAACAGAATTCCTCTTTCTAAACTCAGAGACTTGGTTGTGTGGCATGGGTACACTCCACTTTCAGAATTAACACCACTTCTTTATTCTTGATATTTTCAACCTTCCACATGGAGCCACAAATGCACTCCCACAGGAATATTCCTGCTAATTATGGAACATCTATTACACACCTATTACTGGCCTGTGATCACATCACATAAACGTCAAAACAATCCTGTGACTCACAAAACCTCCCCAGTTACTCAATTTTCTGGGAAAGAATTGGCCCATTATTGTCCATAACCTCAACTATGTCTACTATAACAAGGGAAAGGAAAAGTGACTAAAGAAAAAATATGGCTTAATTAGGTCTCTTCAATTGAGAAGAAGAAATGGAATGTGCTAACTGAATAAAATGTTCCTTAATACACCCAGTATGAAAATATTCACATCTTCAAATTGTTTTGCAAACATCATCACATGAAATTTTTTTTTTTTTTTTTTTTTTTTTTGTGAAACAAGAGTCTCTCAAACTCTTGGGTTCAAGCAATTCTCTTATCTCAGCCTCCCAAATAGCTGGGACTACAGGAACCCACCACAGCACCTGGTTATTTTTATTTATATTTTTTTAATTAATTTATTTTTATTGTTAAATCACAGCTGTGTACTTTAGTGCAATCAAAGGGTACAATGTGCTGCTTTCATATACAATCTGAAGTTTTCTCATCAAACTGTTCAGTGAACACCTGGTTATTTTTAGAGATGAGGTCTTGATCTGGCTCAGGCTGGTGAGCTCAGGCAATCCACCCACCTCGGCCTCCCAGAGTGCTAGGATTACAGGTGTGAGCCACCAGGCCCAGCCAAAAACTATTCTTATAATCCCTAAGTAGGTCATATAAAAATATTGACTCTG
Source organism: Loris lydekkerianus (assembly GCA_963574355.1). Lineage (NCBI taxonomy): Eukaryota > Metazoa > Chordata > Mammalia > Primates > Lorisidae > Loris > Loris lydekkerianus. The sequence goes on along the minus strand of CAUYPK010053042.1, from coordinate 7,216 downwards.
CAATGCAAAAAAATTATATTAGCTTAGGGCATGAGAAACAGCCAACTGAAAACAAAATTTTCATGAGGAAATTCTAAATCAAGAATGTAAGATTTTGAATTGATTACATTGATTACAAAGTAGAGAAAAATAACTGCTTTCAGAATCTGTAATTTTTCTAGTTTATAAGTAAATTATCAATACATTTGAAATTGTCTGTTTTGTCCTAATGTTTTTAAATTTTTCTTCTCAAAATAGGCACCACACACTTACATGAACACGATTACCTCCTCCATATTTCTCTTATTCCTAAAGTCTATCTTTAGAGTAATATATTTTTCTATTTCACTTTATGAAAATCAAAACTAAAAGTCTAATTGTGTGGTTTGTAGGCCAAGAGAGGTCACATGTTTAAAATGTATGATAAAATTTTGTAAATAGTTATTCAGATTTCAAAAGTAGAGAACCACCACTAAAGCAAAAAGACTGCCTTCAGAATGGGAGAACATATTTGCATGCTGTGAATCTGACAAAGGTCTGATAACTAGAATCCACAGACAATTAAAATTAATCAATAAGAAAAGGGCAAACAACCCATTTATAAGTGGGCAAGAGACTTGAACAGAAACTTCTCAGAAAACAACAAATAACCAACAAACACATGAAAAAATGCTCATTGTCTTTAATCATCAGAGAAATACAAATCAAAACCACTCTGAGATATCACCTAACCCCAGTGAGATTAGTCCACATCAGAAAGTTCCAAAATTGCAGATGCTGGTGTGGATGTGATGGGATAAAGCCCCACCATACTAGGGTGCTTTACCTCAGGGATTCAAAATGGTTCAACATACATAAATCAGTGAATGTGACTTAGCACATAAACAGAAGTAAAAACAATGATATGATCATCCCAATAAATACAGAAAAAGCACTTGGCAAAACCCTCAACAAACTAGAAATAGAAAAAACATATCTCAAAATTATATAAGTCAGATCCACAGCAAATAATTGAGCAAGAACAAAAATAAACGGTCTGTGAAACTAGTGTATGATGCCCCATGATCATACCAATGTACATAGCTATGATTTAATAAAATAAATAAATAAATAAAGAGGAATACAAATCAAAAAAAAAAAAAAAAAAAAAAAAAAGAACAAAAATAAAGACTATCCATATAGGAAACGTAAAGGTCAAAGTATGTTTTTTTGCTAGTGATATAATCTTGTGTCAAGAAAATGCCAGAGAAGTCAAGATGGCCAATTAGAAGCAGCTTTTGGCAGAGGCTCCTGTCCAGAGGGAGAGACAGTGGACTGAAGTAGATTCAGAGAAGCTGAGAGTGGGGAGCTGAGCACAGAGAGACGAAAGTGAGGTGAACATCATTAAGGCTGAGTCAAGCAGCAGGAACAAGAAAGAGTAAGAAAGACAACAAAGATCAGGTACAGAGCCCAGCACCAAGAGGACAGGAGACACCTCCCCAAATGGGAGCTACACAGTGGGCTTTCCTGCCAAGCCTGCAAGTGAGCAGGGAACAAAAGTCTTCTCACTTTATCCCAGGGGAGAGTGCCACTAAGTCCTAGTCCTCCTTCACCAGTTAGGTCCCACTGATGAGCCTAGGCTCCACCCTGCCTAGCACAAAAGTGACCAAATATTTTCCTGCAATCCCATGCACACAGCTCAGCCTTTCCCCATTGTAGTTGCCTGCAGGACTACCCACTTCAGAGGCCAGAGCGTTTGGTGAGTTCACTGAGAGGCCCAGGCATTCTGTGAGTCACTAAGCTGCAACACAAAAATAATAGTGCTGCGGTCCTAATTTTGGTGGGAAGAGGGTTGAACTATCCTCCTCCAGTAGCTCAGCAATTCCCAAGATGTGCCCAGGAATTTCTGGATTTTGCCCACCAGGCCAACCTCTGAGCTCAGTTGGGTGGGTGGTGCCCACTGCCTCAGCAACTTTTACTGGAACCCTGGGTCAGTGCTCCCCATCAGGTGGCCCTCTGAGCTCAGTTGGGAGGGCTGTGCCCACTGCCTGAGTGACGTTCACTGGAACTCTGAGCCAGTGCTGTCCACTGATTCTTGTCCCCTGGATTCACTGTCTGAGGCTGCTGACTCAGAACTTGTCTGCCTTTGTTACAGCAGTGGTACCATTGCGACCATGAGGGGCAGATTCAGCAGGGACAACCTATCAATTCAACTAAAAAAGCATAATTAACATAATAAAAAAAAGAAGAAGAAAATGAAAATACTCATAGGGAGAAATCAGCTGAAGAACTCTGCCCACATAAAAAATAAGAGCAAATCAACTCCCCCAAAGAATTTCAAAGGAGATATAACAGAAAATATCATCCACAGAGAAATTGTTGAAATGTCAGAAATAGAATTCAGAATATGGATGACAAATAAGATGATTGAAATGGGAGAAAAGATGATTGGAATGGGAGAAAAGATAGAAATAGAAAAACAAAAAATAGTTCATAACTTGTCTCAGGAAATCAATGAATTCAAAGACAAAGTCACCTAGGATATGAACATAATGAAGAAAAATATAGCAGAGCTTAGGGGATTCAAAAAGGACTTTGAGGAGCTTCATAACACAGTAGAGACCCTCAGAAGTAGAGTTGAACAGGGTGAAGAAAGAATCTCACAAAATAAAGTCAAGACTTTTGAACTATCCCAAACTTTCAAATAGGCAAAAAAAGGGAAGACAAAGGTGGACACTACTTATTTATCAAGGGAAACACTCAACATAGAGAGATTTCAATAATTAACATTCATGTGCCCTGCCTGAATGCTCCTCAGTTTATAAAATAAACCCTTACTGATCTGAACAATGTATCTTCCTGCACTGTAATAGTTGAAGAATTTAACATCCCTTGGGCAGATCTGGATAGATCATCCAAGGAGAAACTAAACAAAGAAATAATGAACTTAAACATGACCCTAGGACAAATGGACTTAATAGATATATACAGTAATTTTTACCTAATGAAACTGAATACACATTCTTCTCAACAGCCCATTGATCATTCTCCAAAATTGATCATAGCTTAGGACATAAGTCTAACCTCAACAAATTTAAAAGAATTAAACCTATCTCTTGTATCTTCTTAGACCATCATGGAATAAAAGTTGAACTCACCAGCAACAGAAATCTTCATAGTCAAATAAAGTCATAGAAACTACATAACCTTAGGCTCAATGATATCGGGGTCAAAGATGAGATTAAGCAGGAAATCATCAGATTTTTGGAACAAAATGATAATGCAGACACAAACTATCAGGTAATGCAAAGGAAATCAAAAGAGAGAAAATTATAGCATTAGAAGTCTTCTTTAAGAAAATAGAAAAAGAGCAAGTCAGCAAGAGGTCATCTCAAGTACCTTGAAAAGGAATAACAACCCAACCCCAAACTGAGAAGAAGAAAAGAAATAACCAAAATTAGAGCAGAATGAAAAGAAACTGAAAATGAAAGAATCATTCAGAAGATCAATGAAACAAAAAGTTTGCTCTTTAAAAAGATTAATAAAATTGATAAACCTTTGGTTAAATTAACCAGAAACAGAAAAGTATAATCTCTAATAACTTCATTCAGAAATGATAAAACAGATACCACAGAAATACAAAAAAAATTCTCAAGAATTACTACAAAAACCCTATTCTCAGAAATATGAAAAGGTGGAGGAAATAGACCAATACCTGGAAGCATGCCACCTTCCTAAACTCAACCAGAAAAAATCAGAAATTTTGAATAGACCTATATCAAGCACTGAAATAGCATCAGTTATACAAAATCTCCTCCAAAAGAAAAGCCTGGGACCAGGTGGTTTCACATCAGAATTCTATCAAACCTTCACAGAGGAGAGAGGAGGGGGGAAGATGGCTGACTGGAGCCAGCTTGGCAACTATAGGGAGCCAGTCCTCTATGCCGGGGGCACCCACAGGTGGAGCAGAACTGGGACAGAAACACAGGCTCTGTGAGCTGGGGGTATGCAGGCAGTGGTACCTGCCTGGGCAGGGCGTAGCTGGGACTGAGAAGCAGACCCCACAAGAGTGCACACTGCACACCACCCACAGTGGGTCAGAGTTTCAGCCTCTGAAAGCTCAAAATACACCTAGTGGTATCCACACCACTGGGGAGCACAGCTAATACAGAAACACAGACTCCATCAGAGTACACACACAATGGTGGCACCCACCTGGGGTGGGGCTGGGTCAGAGTCGCAGCTTCTGTGATCTCAAAATGCTCCTGGCCCATGGTGGAGCATAGCCAGGACAGAGTTGCAAACTCCATGAGAATACACTGGCAGAGGCACCAGTCCTGGGTGGGGCTGGGACAGAGATGCACCCTTTGTGAGCTCTAATTATGCCTGGCCCACCATGGAGTGCAGCTGGGACAGAGACACTCCGCGAGAGTATGCTTGGCGGCAGCTCCTGCCTGTAGTGGAGCAGAGCTGGGACTGAGTGGCAACCCCTGTGAGCACAAAAGACACCCAGTAGCGTTATCCCTCCCTTGGCAGGTTGGGGTCGGGACAGAGACACTGACTTGGTGAGCACAAAATATACCCTACAGCAGTGCCTGCCTATGAATCGGACAAAAGCTTGATAACTAGAATCTATAGAGAACTCAAATTAATCAACAAAAAAGGAACCAACAATCACATCTATCACTGGGCAAGAGACATGAATAGAACCTTCTCTACAGAAGACAGACAAATGGCTAACAAACATGAAAAAATGCTCATTGTCCCTAATCATCAGAAAAATACAAATCAAAACCACCTGAGATATCACCTAACCCCAGCGAGAATGTCCCACATCACAAAACCTCAAAGCTGCAGATGCTGGCGTGGATGTGGAGAGAAGGGAACACTTTTACACTGCTGGTGGAACTACAAACTAGTACAACCTTTTTGGAAAGAAGTATGGAGAAACCTCAAAGAAGTCAAAGTAGACCTCCCATTTGATCCTGCAATCACATAACGAGGCATCTATCCAAAAGGAAAAAAAAGTCTTATATGATAAGGACATTTGCACTAGACTATTTATCACTCAATTTACAATCGCCAAAATGTGGAAACAAACTAACCAATTGCCCACCAACCCAGGAACAAATTAACAAGCTGTGGTATATGTATACCACGGAATACTATTCAGCCATTAAAAAAGATGGAGACTTTACATCTTTTGTGTTAACCTGGATGGAGGTGGAACACATTCTTCTTAGTAAAGCATCACAAGAGTGGAGAAGCAGGAATCCAATGTACTCTATTCTAATAAGAAGGCAGTGGATGAGCTAATACAAGGTGGAGTAGGGGAATGAGCAAGAGGGGAGAGGGGTGGGGTCATGGTGCACAGCACACCTCTTGGGCGTGGGACACAATTATAAGAGAGACTTTACTTAACAAATGCAATCAGCATAACCTAATTCTTTGTACATTCTAAGAATCCCAAACAATTAAAAAAATTAAAAATGGGCTTGGCGCCTATAGCTCAAGTGATTAAGGCACCAGCCACATGTATGAGAGCTGGCAGGTTCGAATCCAGCCCAGGCCTGCCAAATAACAATGTCAGCTACAACCAAAAAATTGCCAGGCGTTGTGACGGGCGCCTGCAGTCCCAGCTACTTGGGAGGCTGAAGCAGGAGAACTGCTTGAGCCCAGGAGTTGTAGGTTGCTGTGAGCTGTGATGCCACAGCACTCTACCCAGGGCAACAGCTTGAGGCTCTGTCTCAAAAAAATAAAAATTGAAAAATTAAGTAGAAACACATAATTCTTTCCTGGCTCACTTTGTGAACTTCATTATGCACATCTGCAACTAGAGCTTGGTGCCAGGGTGCTCTTCAAGGACCTTCAAGGTGTTTTTCCATGGCCACTTTGTTGTTCACTGGTATCCTATGCTGGACTTGAAAATTATGCATGGTTCTTAACACAGAGTTCAGAATTCACATACCTTTTACCCATCAACAGGGAACCAGCTCTGCAAATCAGATGTGATTTCCCAATTGGAGCAAGGGAAGGAATTGTGGAAGGATAAAAGAGGATTTCTCTGAAGTCTGAGGATGGTTGAGCTCCAGCAAGGGGAAGTCAGTTTGAATATGAGGAGGAGCCAGTCAGAGAGGGACAGGTCCTTAGTAATGCCAACTTGCATACAAGATTGGACAATTAAGTTTGCAAACTCAGCCTAGAGAAAGTGTTACATAATTCACTGCTGAGAATCACTATGGTCACCTTCGAAGACTACCTTTGACCAACTGGTAACATTTATGAACTTAATTGTCAGATCTTATACAATGACAGCTCTGATGGTCATTCCAGAAAAAAGAGTTCAAAAAATTGCTTTAAAGGGTGGACTAGGTACTGGCATTGGTGCACGTCTTCCCAAGAGGAGTTTCTCTAAGGTGACCACAGTTATATTCAGCAATGAGGTAGGTAGCACTTTTGGGGGGATGAGTTTGCCAACTTGATTGTCTGAGGTGTTGTATCCTTACATGAGTGGTAAAGTCACAGAAGCATAGAAGGCTATTGAGAAAAAATTTTTTAAATGGTGTCATTATTCTTCACATTTATGAAACCCGCCTTATACACCAAGTCTGTGTAACACAATGAAGCCTGCAGAATAAATATCTGCACAGCTGAGATGCTACAAGAAGGACATCCTGGTACATGCAGAGAATAACGTCATGAGGTTGTTCGCTGGAGACTGTGGCTAACTCATTGATATAAACTCATACACAGGGGAATGAATGCATGAATATATGTGGACAGTCCTTTAAATGCCTCTTATCTTTTGTCCACAAGGCAAAATCTTACACAGGAAAGGATCCCACTGAATATAATGACCATGGGGAAGAGTTTACTCACAGAGCCACGGTAACTCGACATATGTTAACTCACACAAGAAAGCACTCCTGCTTTTCACAAGATGGCGCCGAAAGCGAAGAAGAAAGCCCCTGCCCCTCCCAAAGCCGAAGCCAAAGCAAAGGCATTGAAGGCCAAGAAGGCAGTGCTAAAAGGCATCCACAGCCACAAAAAAAAGAAGATCCGTACATCACCCACCTTTTGGCGGCCAAAGACTCTGAGACTCTGGAGGCAGTCCAAATATCCTCGGAAGAGCGCCCCCCGGAGAAACAAGCTTGACCACTATGCCATCATCAAGTTCCCTCTGACCACTGAGTCTGCCATGAAGAAGATAGAAGACAACAACACACTTGTGTTCATTGTGGATGTCAAAGCTAACAAG
>CAUYPK010053040.1:0-10470 GCA_963574355.1 Loris lydekkerianus | reverse complement strand
ATTTATACAATTTCTTTTTATTTTTCTTTACAGCAGTGAAATCTGATAGAGATGATTTCATTCTATTAAGAAAAAGTTTATTATAGGAATAAAATCCTATGAAAAAATAAGAGTTTACTATAATGAAGGATTATAGGTATGATTGACTCTTTATTTGCCCCTTGCCAGAAAGCCTCAAGGTTTAAAGAATTTAAAATATGATTCATTCTCATTTACATTTTGAAGTCAATATTTTATTCCTTCTTATACTTTGTCTTGTTTATTCCTTCTCAGTACCTTAATTTTTGTTTGTGTGTTTTCCTTTTCTTCTTCTGTGTGTACTTCAAGCAATGTATCTGCTCAAATCAATGTAAAGATGGGAAATATTTAGTCATTATTCTATGTTTAATTTACTCACTTAATTAAAAATTCTTAGGTATTAGTGAAGAGACCAAATAAGGCAAAGTATTATAAATATGACCACGACCATAGCCATATACTAACTCCCTTTAATGAGCTTAATGACAAGTATTAATAGATACAGTTATGTAAAGATAAATGCAAAGACATAATTACAACAGAAATATTGACAAGGAACAATGGATTGCAAAGAAATGATCCATTTTATCTTGGAATGGGGAGTATCTAGCAAAGTTTCAAACAAGAGTCAAATTGGAACAAAATCTTGATAGCTGAATATAGATAAAAGGTTAAAACAAATTATTTATTTTCTTCCTAGAATTTTTAATAGTCTATCAGTCTGTAGATTAGAATAAATATTTGGGGTAAATGATACAAAAAGTAATACCATTGGATAATTCAACAGGAGCGAGATCATAGAAAGAGTGGCATGATTTGCTAAGAGTTTGGTTATTTTCCTATAATCAGGAACTATTGAAGGGTTTTAGCAAGGCCTTGCTGATCATAATATAGCTTAATTAAGGGACATATTGTGAAAGTCTGAGTAAGAATGAAGCAGTAGTGATGAATGGAGTGGACAAGTTTAGGAGACCATTGCCACGGTCCTGCCCCAGGGGGAGGGTCTTTTAAGACCTGTGGAACTGGTGGAGACCAACTGAAGAAATATAAAATTAGAAATGACAAGAAAGAAAGAGATAAGACCATAAAATAGAATTTTCAATGGTGGGAACTAAGGGGACCACTGCACACTTGTGGGATTCTAGTGGTGGCCCTGAGTGTTAGTTGCACTCAGCTTTTATTGAAGGCTATTTGCTAATTAGCCCAAAGGGTAAGCTGAGGAAGGTAACAAAGACTCCAGAAGTTTATCTGAGTGAGCGTGTCAGCTCCTATTGTTTCTATAATCATTAACCTTAAGTGTCTGAGCAGCTTTGAGAAATCCTGAACCTAAGTCTTGTGTGGGGGTCAGGCCTGGGGGTCAACCTCTTATCTGAGGTCACACGCACAGATTCCTAGGGAGGTGTTAAACACCACTCATTCACTGTGGGGTAAAGCACCACTGAGGTCAATCTCCTCTGAAGAATTTTCCTTTCATCACCACCACAGAGGGTCTTCCTCTGAGATAAAAGATATAAGCCCTCCTACCCATATTTCAGGGCTCAACTGTTCCCTTGATCTCTGCCTCAGCCAAATACAAATCTCCACAATGTGTAGTTGACTGTTTACTGGGCAGAAAATGGCCTAGTTAATGTATCTTTCCAGGCCTTACCATAGCATCTTCTGTGGCCATTATTTTCTCAAGAGTGTTTGCAGACCCAGCAGGGATGTTTGTAAGCTATATCCCCAATAGGCCAGAGCTCTAGGAAAAGCAGGAAACTTGCTCAGATAAAAAATTTAGCAGCAGCTGGTTTAAAGGTAAACTAGCTGACTTTCCTTTGTTCTGATTCACCCAGCTTACTTTTAAATTTTCCTCTTTTTCTGGGAATGTTTTCCCTTGCCAAAAATGGGGTTTTCAGTATTCATTTTGCCTACTACTATATAACACTTAATGAATGAACAAGTGTGGTTGATTAAAAATGGCTACAAATTCTCCACTTCTCCTACTGAGAGATGGGCTTTCCTGTCCTTGGTTTGTGTGGTTTGTTTGACTGGTTCAACTAAAAGAGTGCAGCAGATATGATAGTGTGCCATTTTCATACACAAGCCTCAAGAGATTAGTATTTTGCACACTGTAACCCTTAGAACACCCTGTATAAAAGCCCTGAGCTACCATTTAAGAAATCTAACTACTCTTAAGATTACCATATGGAGCGATTATGATAGATAATTCCACCTGAGCCCAGCTTTCCAGCCCTCAGCTCCAAGGTCCAGGAATGTAAATGAAGCCATCCTATGCCCTCTAGTCAGCCCTTTCCCAGACAAATAGCTTAGGCTATACTACATGAACCAAAGAGTTTTTAAATTTCTGACTCATTATACACAATATTAAAAAATATAATAATAAATTATTTTGCTCATGTGCTCTTCTCCCTGGCTTTTCTGGCTTCATAGATAGAATTTTAAATTTTAAAATATATAAGCATAGGTCAAAAGAAAATCCAATAAATATCATTTTACATGAATGCAGCTACAAGTGTATTCTGATATTCCATATCAGATTTGTCAAGTAGACTCAATACTTCTTTTCTAGCTAATGATTGCAATATATTGTTTTTCTTTATTAATTAAAATCTTTGAACCAAAGTGCAATATGAAAATGTTCATGATTGAGGAAAATATTTGTAACATTTATACAGACAAAGTTTAGTACTCATACTATATATAATATATAGTATTTCTGCTACTATGTAAACAAACCAATACCAAAATGGGCAAAAATGAATAGCCAGTTCAAAAAGAAAGAAAAATAAAAAATTTCCTTATATATGAAAAGTTACCGGACTAAATTAATGGCTAAAGAACACAAATTATTATCCAGTGATATGACATTTACTTTATTTCAAAGAAATAATAAAAATTATAATTAAAGAAAGTTCTTGAATCTTCACCATGTGAAACACATAATATTGAAATATATATAGTAAACGGCATTAGATGTTATAAAATAAGCCTATATTCACACTGGGAAATTTTTCAGATCAAATGTACAGGTAAATAAAAAAGGATGTAAAGTAATGTTTGTCGAGTCTTGCTACAAATCATCTGGTAAAACTTCTTTGAAAGTTTTGTTTTTGGACCCAATTCCCTAAAATTCCATTCGTATCTCTGTTCCCAATCCTGATTCTGATGCCACAGTTCTTTAAGAGTGGCATAAGAAAGGGATGGGCAAACTAGAAGTGGTGGTGTTTGAGAATTGCTAAAGCAGGGTGGCAGATGACTTTAAAGAGTAGTTTTTAAAAATACAAAGAAAAATCTCCAACTCTGCCTGGAAGTTCATTTGTTCAGAAAGAACTAAATCTTGCAGGATCTTTGCAATTATAACAGTAGTTTATCTTTATCCCCTCAGCGAGATCATCACGTTGCTGTTAAAGTGTACCCAGTGAACTTTGTAACTTGCTTTTCTTCCCTGTCTCTCCCTGTCATCTCTATCGCTATCTCTCACTCTTTAAAGATATGATTTTGTTCAACTAGACATAGGCCGAATATCTTTTCTATTCCATGTCGTGTTAATCGTATCTATCTTCTTTTTGCTCTCTCTATTGTCTTCTACCCTGGAAATCATTTTAGTTTGTATTTTTTAACTTAGGTTTTCTAGTTTAATATATGCCCTATTTTCTTATAATAACCTGCATATTCTTTGAACTATTTTATTATTATTTTACTAAAGAGCATATATTGTTAATAAATTGTTATTTTCTTTAAATTCGTGAAATTACTCTTTCATATATGCTTTTTATCTGCTTTTTGTTTAACTTTCTTGTTTCTTTTAGTTTTTCAAAGTCTGTGGATTCTATGGAGGTCTCTTATTTTATTATTCAATTGTGGATTGGTCTACTCATTTTAAAGAAGAAGGTGAAAAGCAGGCTCATGTCATGAAAATATTTCCTCAAATATATTGTTCTCTTGGCCCCAGAAACACAAGACCCCTCTCTTTTCAGGAGTGGGACAGGCTCCCTGTGTGTTTTTATCTGATGGACTCCACATCTCCTCTGTACTTCCCACATAACCTCCAGAAAAGATTTAAGCTTGCATGCTGGTTACGGATATGAGAACTAGATGTCAGAATGTCCTTGCTGCCTTCAGCAACATATCACTTGACATTTAGCAATATCAACAGGGAATATTACCAGGGGATTTTTTAATTTCGACATGACACATCTACTCTCATTGTATTAAGAAACTGATCATTAAACTATTTTAAACCATGTCACTTATTTTAAGGAAACCTATATTCAACTCTAGACTTGAAAAGTCTTTCCATATTTTTTTTCTTTTTGAGACAGTCTCACTCTGTTTCCCTGAGTACAGTGCCATGGCATCATAGCTCACAGCAAGCTCAAACTTCTGGGTTCAAATGATCTTCCTGCCTCTCTCCTCTGAGTAGCTGGGTCTGCAAGTGCCCACATGACATCCAGCTAATTTTTTTTTTATTTTTAGTAGAAATGGAGTCTCAGTCTTTCCCAGGGTGATCTCCAACTTCTGAACTCAAGTAATCCTCCTGCCTCAACCTCTCAGAGTGCCACAATTTTCATGATTTAAGTTCAAACAATAGTCTGTATATGTTCATCTTTATATGATTTGGGGGAGATACATACACATTTATAATTTATTATATATTCACTACTAATAATTGAATATAATATAATAATTTTATACCTTATCCTCTGCTCTATGATTATAACAATTTTTAAAGCTATCACTAACTCTTTTAAAATCCATTAATTTCTTTATATCTATAAAACACAGAACACATAGCCTGCCAAACTAAGCTTTATTTTCTTCATTCATAGCTTACCTCTCCAGGCTCCACTCTTAAACTTGTCTTTTCTTCTCATGACAAAATTTTTAGCATACAATGAGTAACAATTTACATATAGTGTATAAATACATATATATAATACATACATACATAGTTTTTCCCCCAACTATGTTGCTTTGTCTACAATGCTGTCATATTCCTTACTTGCCTACTGGGGATGTTATAGTTTTTAATCCACCTTCCACCTCAGTCAAAGGACTCGTGGCTATATTTCCACCATATATTTTACATTGATAATTTTTAAATTGTCTCAGTACATCAGCAATTTTTAAAAAACTGTTTATCTCCTACATTAAAAAAATCTTTTCATTTAAGGTAATCCATCATTATGATACACATATAGTAGGTATTTAATAAATATCTTCTTCAATAGGTGACTGATTGGAACAAAAGCATTTGTATATCCTATTCAAATACATTAATTATTAAATTTGTTGGACTAATAACATAATTCAAGTGGTGATGTGAATATAGCCACCCTGGGCTCTTACATGTGTCTTTTGTAATTTTCTATGCCATTAATAACAAATAATATATATCTTTTCTTTTCGTATTAACTTCCATTATTTTATCTTTGAGTAAAGAAAAAAGTCATTGGGGACCAGATCAGGGGAGCAGGGGAATAAGCATAGTGTTCCAATACAATCACTTGTTTAGTGGTTAAAAACTCTCTCACAGACAGGGCAGTTAAGTTCTTTGCTTTTGTTGCAATCAGTCAGCTCTATCTGGACCATTTTCACACACCTTTCTCATGCCAAGATTTTCCAGTTTCTCTGTGAATGTTTACTAAATGTTTACTAAATACTTCTCACAGTCAGTTGATGGATTTGACGCACAATTTGGCAAATTTTTGCAATATTTACATCAGTTCTTTTGTAACTGGACACACTGACCATTTTTCCTCGGTGATTCTCTCTCTCCCCCCAGAAAAAAACAAAACAAAACAAAACAAACAAAAAAAAAAAAACAACATTTAATCCATTTGTTCCCTGCTGTTTTCTTCATGGCATTATTACCCCAAACTTGGACTAACATGTCACCAATTTCACTTCCACTCTTGCCAAGTGGACAAGAAATTTAATGTTTGTTCATTGCTCTAATTCTAACTCTGACATTCTTGTGGCAACATGCAAAAAAGCACAATAATGTTGACACCACTGAGGAAGGCACTGCCGCATGTTGACATGAACACAGCTGTGAGACACTGATACCCACCTGGGTATGAAACCTTACCAAGTTGTTCACACAGAATTGTCAATGTGAGTTCATAGTGATGAGCTCATGAACTTAATTTTCAGACCTTGTGTATGTTGGAAGTATTCTTTTCTCTTGGTATCTACACAGGTATCTATACAAATATATAATTATTCTTTTAATATTTGTAAAAGAAGTTGTTGAAATTGATTGCAGGCATCTCGTAGGAAAAAGTATCTCATTAAGTGATTTAATGTGTCACCCTTCAAACAATGATGCAACACTATAATTCTCCAGACTTCACTACATCAAGAGCCATAAATTACACTCCACAATGAAGGAATAATATCACACACAAAAACGGTATACCATACTTTTTTTGTGAAAAAAAAAAAATAGTTCCTACTGACTGATACTAACAATTGTCTCCACATACTGTACTCTATAAACCAAAGTCACTTAAAAATAATCAACTGAAAAAGTACTTTCTCTTTCAACTTTCACATTGGCAGAATATTGCATTGTGAAAACGGTGGTCTTTAATAGAATGAAGCAATTTACACAACATTCCAAGCCAATTTTATTAATGAACCATATTTGAATTTTGCAGGGTAATTCATAAATGTAAATGTGCAGCACACTTTCCTGATTATAAGTGTGTAACAGCTGGGTCTTTGCAAAATAAGCTGGAATCTTCTGTAGAATAAAATATAGAACAATATAGGTAAAAAATTTGAATCAATGTGGTTTCACATGACACGTCACAGTGGGAATCTTAATGATCTTCTACCTGGATTGTTTCTCTAAGACTCCCATATTCTGATCTGTAATGTGTGGATGTGAGCTCTACTTTGAGACTAATTACTAGCCATGTCCCTGGCAATTCTCCTACAATAATCAATCATATTTTATCTTTTGAAAAATCTTTTCTTAGATAATGACAATGAAAATAAAGAGATTTCAGGTTCCTTGGCTCTTTGTTCCTATGATATTTTCTTTCCCTAGAACAAAAAATCATTCAATTGTATAATAAATAAAAACTTAAGATGCTATTTGCAATGAGAACAGATGATGAGGATGAAAACAGGACACTAATGTAGCAAGGTGTATAAGGAAATAACTTAGTCCTAATTATTATTACCCTTATAAAATGAATGTAAAGCAATGAAGAGCTATGTGCAATAGGTGCTAAATTATCTACTTAGGTAATACATACTATTATGTTATCCTGCTTTTCTTATATTTCTGCATTCTGGTAGAATAAATTGAACAATAACCTCCTAAGTTCAGCCTTATATTTTATTCCTTATTTAGGAAGTTTTTCTGATAAATTAAAACTTGCCAGGAGAAGCAGAAGGAAAACAAACTGGAACTGATTAACTAATAGCAGATGCAATATTTTCACATCATTTTAATAATTCCCATTGTGAGATAACTGGTGGCTATAATGTATTTCCACTTTATTGGATTAACAATGTTTTCAGCTTAAAAAGTCTTCTTAGATTTTTAACTTACATTTGACCATTTATTCCCAAGATACTAAATTGTACATATTATACTAAAAATAGGTACAACTATTAGTCAAAGTTTTCTTCAGGATAACAACATTCTTCTGGCACATTGGGAGTATCTAATTAGATGATTACCTAAAGAGAAAGAAGGGATTAGATAATACACTAATATTAAGAAAATAGGGACCCTATCGATAGCATAAAGTGTGGTATCTTGGAATCTTTTATGAAGTAGTTTTAGGCTTAATGAAAGCCATTGTACCTAAATATCTAGGTTTAATGATTAGAAAAAGAAACCTCTTAGACATATTATTGAGTTAAATGGTTTGTTGTTTAGTCACTGACTTTTTTTTAGCA
Organism: Loris lydekkerianus; assembly: GCA_963574355.1. NCBI lineage: Eukaryota > Metazoa > Chordata > Mammalia > Primates > Lorisidae > Loris > Loris lydekkerianus. The sequence continues at coordinate 2,532 of CAUYPK010053040.1, read as the reverse complement.
AATTGAGTTTAGTGAAAAAAAAAAAAAAAAACAGAGCAATTTAAACATATGTTCCATAAAACGTGATCTACATGGAAATGAAGATTTGGTATACAACTCATCAGTAGAAGTTAAAAAGGTCCTGGGTAGAAAAATTGTAAGCTGGTATCCAAACAAAATTGCTAGAATCTAAAGGAAAATGATAAATTTAAAATGACATGCCAATGTTTCTTCTGTATTATTCTCAATCACTTGAATATGCTTTCCACAGTTTACCCCATGACAAGCAAAAATATAGAAATAAAATACAGAAATTTGTATTTCTAGATTTTTTGCACTAAAAGATGCATCTTTTTTTCTCAGGATTATGACAAATTAAGGAATCCAGTCTAAAATTAATATAATCTTGTGAAAAACACCCAAGAAGCAAATTTGAATAAGCTATCAATGGGCAAAGTTAGCAACATTTAAACATATTTAAAAATAAATTCAATAGATTGAAATATATCACATGTGCTTAAATCTGTGGGTTTATTGTTGATACTAAGAAACAACAGCAGCAAAAATCTGATTGGTCACCTTTAGAAGAAAATATATAATTGACTCATTACTTTGAAAACTGGTAAAAAAAAAAAAAAAAAAAAAAAAGAAGGGATGGGAAAAGAGGGGAGAATAACAAAGAACTTTTCATATTCTTACCTCAAAAGTCTACTTTAGAGTAAGCAAAAAGTTGATAATAAAATGCATGGAAATACCAAAATGTATGCATTAGTTTTTCTAACCACTAATGTATGAAACTATAATATGACCAAGTCCCAGTACCTAACTACAAATTTACAAAGAATCTGTGCACAAAAAACATATTAAATAACATCCTGTGAATGCAATTGGCAAAATCTAAAGCATAGAAAAATCCACAGGGCAAATATTTTGGGTTTTTTAATCATAAAAAATAACAACATAAAAGCAAGCAGAGGAGCAGAAGAGATAACAGAGATTTAGAGAGAGATTCCAACATATCGGTCAACTAAAAGTTACAGATCTTATTTTTATAGTAAATAAAACCCTAGTTAAGAATTATAAGACAATTGACAAAATGTGAATACTGAATGAACATTTTATACTATTTAATATTAATGACTTATGCCTACATACAGTAACTAAGAATATGCCATGAAGGCTACGCTGAACAGTTTGATGAGAACACTTCAGATTGTATATGAAAGCAGTACATTGTACCACTTGATTGGACTAATGTACTCAGCTATGATTTAACAATAAAAATAAATAAATTAAAAAATAAAATAGGCTAGTCTCACTGGAGTTAGATGATATCTCAAAGTAGTTTTGTTTTGCATTTCTCTGATGATTAAAGATGATGAGCATTTTTTTATATGTCTGAAGGCCGCGCTCCTGTCTTCTTCAGAGAAGTTTCTCTTCATATCCCTTGCCCAGCCTGTGATGGAATCTCTTGTTTTTTTCTTCCTAATGCGTTTGAGTTCTTTGTGGATTCCTGTTATTAAACCTTTGTCAGAGATACAACCTGCAAATATCTTCTCCAATTCTGAGGGCTGTTTTCTTGCTTTACTTACTGTGTTCTTGGCTGTGCAGAAACTTTTTAGTTTGATCACATCCCAGTAGTATATTTTTGAAGCTGCTTCAATTGCCCGGGGGGGTCCTCCTCATAAAGTACTCGCCCAGACCAATTTCTTCAATGATTTTTCCTGCACTCTCCTCTAGTATTTTTATAGTTTCGTGTCTTAAGTTTAAATCTTTAATCCAGTGAGAGTCTATCTTAGTTAATGGTGAAAGGTGTGGGTCCAGTTTCAGTCTTCTTCAGGTTGCCAGCCAGTTCACCCAGCACTATTTGTTAAACAGGGAATCTTTTCCCCACTGCATGTTTTTAATAGGCTTGTCAAAGATTAAATAACAGTAAGTAATTGAGTTCATGCCTTGGTTCTCTATTCTGTTCCAGACATCTACTTCTCTGTTTTTGTGCCAATACCATGCTGTTTTGATCACTATCGATTTGTAGTATAGTCTGAGGTCTGGTAGTGTGATTTCTCCTGTTTTATTTCATCATCTTTAATCATCAGAGAAATGCAAATCAAAACTACTTTGATATATCGTCTAACTCCAGTGAGACTGACCTATATCACAAAATTCCAAGACCAGAGATGTTGGCATGGATGTGGAGAAAAGAGAACACTTTTACACTGCTGCTGGGAATGTAAATTAATACATTACTTTTGGAAAGATATATGGAGAACACTTAGAGATCTAAAAATAGAACTACAAGTCAATCCTGTAATTCCTCCACTGGGCATATACCCAGAAGACTAAAAATCATATCACAACAAAGATATTTGTACCAGAACATTTATTGAAGCCCTATTCACAATTGCTAAGTCATGGAAAAAAACCCAAGTGCCCATCGATCCACGAATGGATTAATAAATTGTGGTATATGTACACCATGGAATATTATGCAGCCTTAAAGAAAGATGGAGACTTTACCTCCTTTGTGTTTACATGGATGGAGCTGGAACATAT
>CAUYPK010053038.1:0-12768 GCA_963574355.1 Loris lydekkerianus | reverse complement strand
ACACCTGTGGTGTATCTTACAAGAGTACAGGTGAAACTTAGTAAATGTAGAATATAAATGTCTTAACACGATAACTAAGAAAATGCCAGGAAGGCTATGTTAACCAGTGTGATGAAAATATGTCAAATGGTCTATAAAACCCAGTGTATGGTGCCCCATGATTGCATTAATGTACACAGCTATGATTTAATAATAAATAAATTACGAAAAAAAAAAAAAAAAAAGAATCTAGCATGTGGAGACATTATCAGAGTAATAGCAGAGACCAAAAATGAGTTTTGGCTTTAAAATTATAAATATCATCCCACCCCTAGAAAATGGAAGAACACACATGGTCTCAATCCACTCAGCACCGGGGCTGCAGTTTTATTTCATGCCATCCTCCCCCAGTCCCAGTTAGACGACCCCAGGAGAGCCAGGGGCCTGAATGATCGTTATACTGATGAAAGGGCCCGCAAAGCGGTGCAGTGTGCTCGGGTGGAGCTCCAGGGAGCCTGGCTGCCTCCTCCCTTTCTGTTCACAGGCCTCCAGCTCATCCCCCAGGAATCACCTTGGGCCTGGCACAGAGCAGGACAGAAGTGCTGGTGTGATGACAGTGTTTTCCAGAGTCACCTGCCTTGCCTCACACACTAACTGTCCCCCATCCCGGACCCAGAAGCCACATAAAGCTTTGTCCCATCCTTGGCTGCAGCAAGACACCTCAGGGCAGAAAGGGAGCAGTGGGGACCTCGCCTGTGTTCACAGCTTGCTGCTTGAAGACTGGCTGCTTTGAGATCAGACAGAAAATTTTCTGCCAGAACCAGGAAGTGGGAAAAAAGCACTGGGCTGAGATGGCCTGACCATCACGGTAACAGCGCCACCTTCATCTGCTGACGCAGGGTATTTGATGGCTCCAGCGGACTCAGGGTCTCTGAGCAGCCACTCTGAACAGACTATGCGGCCTGCCCACTTACTTAGTTTATCTCCTTCATGGCTGCGCTCTGACCTGGCTAACTCACCGCTTGTCTACTTATCTAGCCGGCTATGGTCTCTCTAGCTAGCGTCTATCTATTCCTGTGACCTTTAACATTTTCTCCCATGTACTCAATTTATCACTCTTAAGAAAACCAGTGAACTCCTGATACCACGGGGCAGTCCTTCTCAATGTGTGTTCCCTGGGCCAACAGCATCAGAATTACCTGGTAACATGTTAGAAATGCAAATTTGCAAGTTCCTCCCAAGAACCGCAGAGAGAGAAACTGTGGGCGTGTTTAGTAAGCCCCCCAGGTGATTCAGATGCTTGCTCAAGATTGAGAACTGTAGCAACAGGGATTTAACACCCACCATCATCTACCAGGGGTCCTCAAACTGCAGGCCATGGGCCCCTTGAGGCAGTGTGCTTGTATTTGTTCCTGTTTTTTTTTTTTTTTTTTACTTCTAAATAAGGTATGTGCAGTGTACATAGGAATTTGTTCATTTTTTTTTTTTTTAACTATAGTCCAGCCCTCCAACAAACAGTGTGAGGGACAGTGAACTGGCCCCCTGTTTAAAAAGTTTGAGGACCCCAGATAGATAAATAATCAGAAGCTCTTTTCTAACAGTTGGAAAGTTTATACCATTCTTTTTGCTCTTTAGTTTCTTATTCCACAGATTTTATCATAATGTAATACATTTTATTACATTTTATACATTTTTCAGGCTTGGGAGTCTTTCAATGGTTTTCCCTCACACTCCTCCAGAATAAAATTACATACATAACAATTTTTTAAAATTTTCTCTGTCTATAAGGTTTAAATATTAAACATTTTTTCTAGCTGAATCATTATATTATAATTGTACCAGTACAATAAATAATTGATAAAAACAATGTGATGTGAACTTTTGATAAATATTATTCAACAAAAATAAAATATTACAAGTTTGTCTTCTAAAAAGATGAGTGAGAATCTCTTTATTCTCAGCGGTTCACAGACCCTTTGAAGTAATCATCTTGCTTACGGCACAAACGAGCAGGAGTCAGCGCCATTTTTATTCTCATTTAATGCTAAATGTTGAAAAATTGTTTGGATAAATAAATGGATGGGAATAGAAGTTTTGTTAAAATATATTTTCACTCAATCAAACTTTTTCTAAATTATATGACTGAAAATCACATAGTAATGTAGCATCAGAAATTATTTTTAAAACCTAAAAATATGACTAAGACTTTCAACTTTAAATGCAAAGCATTAAAATTCACCTAACTTATCAGAATATCTGTTATTAACAGCATTTTTGTAATTCTTAGAATATCTATACCCCCAAAATATTTACCAAGACTTATCACATGATTCTCCAGAAAAGGTACCTTTCTTAATTTGACATACTCATGAACACTCAGGGAAATCAAATTCTGTGAATTAAATTATAGCATGATGAGATTTCAATGGACTACCCAGGTCCGTGCCAGGGTGCACAGGTTGCGCACTGTTCAACTTGGGGAATGACATCATTGGCACAAACTCTAATACAGATGGTGGTCCCTGGACATGCACACTATGGTGGTCTTAAAATGCTTTTGCTTTTATCAGTTACTTAAAATATATTCTCATTAAAATTAAGAACATAACTCAGTTTAAGAAAAATAGCCTTCGTGTTATCTAATTCATCATCATTGTCAACCCAACCAAGTCAGCATTAATATCCGTCAGGGTGAAAAGAAGTCTGGCTTGATTTTAATTAAAAGTCTTCACATGCATCCTTTGACCAACCCTCTTACTTTTGAATCTGAAATTGGGGATGGAGAGATAAATGAGGACACAAAGCTGGCCGCCGACTGCCGACCGTGTGAAGCAAGGTGGCTGCCTTCATGCCAACACCTTTGCCTTGGTCATGGTGGGAGCTCGTACTTCTCAACAAAGCATCCTGTGCTAACAATCAGGGGGATAGAAGGGAGGTTAAAAACGAAACAAAACAAAACAAAGCCCCCTTTCCACTGCTCACTCTATCAGAGATCTGAACGCAGGCCATTTAAAACTAAGCAAAAGCCCCTCTTTCTAGTAGCATGGCTCACTCTTGGCAGAACTATGTATAACCTGGGAAATGAGCCGAGTCCCTGGGCTTCGTGCACTGCAGTGGGTTGAGTGGGAGCCTCCGAAAAGGCATCTCCTCTTCCTAGAGTCTGCTGCCTGTGCCAGTCATGACCTCACCTATAGATGTCACTAAGCTGAAGATCTTGAGATGAGATTGTCCTGCTGGCAGCCCCTGAATCCAGTCACAGTGTCCTCCTAAGAAACACATAGAACTACACAGACACATCTGGAGAAGAATAGAAGATCTTAGGTCTTATGAGAACAGATGCAGAGACTGCAGTGATGCAGCCACAATCCAAGGACCACCCAAAGTCCCTGGAAGCCAAGGGCCAAGGAAGGAGCCTCCCTGCAGTCCCCAGGGAGAGTGTGGCCCTGATGACACCTTCACTTTGAGTTTGCAGCCTCCAGAACTCTGACAGTATAAACTTGTGTTGTATAAGCCGCGGAGGCTGCAGTGCTTTGCTACGGCAGCTGTGGGACACTCGCACATGCACTTTGCTGGCAGGAGGCTCGCCGACTCCCCCTCTCACTGCACAGTCCCTGCTACTTCTCAGCTTCTCAGAGTCCAGACCGGGGAGAAATGTGCCTCTATCTTGTGTCACACAGAAAGGCTGTTTATAAACGGGATTGGCAATACCAAATCAGTGTGACTGCTGAAGAAGTGAAGTAAAAGCATGTTCTAAACCTGGCCAGTGTTCCAGTTAAGGACAGGTAAAATCCTTAAATCTTCACCACTTGCTGAAACAGAATGAAATATTTTGGTGCTTTTAAGCCTGAGTTTCTGATTCTATAAATAGGAATTTACTCAATTTAGACTAAAAAAAAAAAAAAAAAAGTTTTGAGAGTACTTGCCCCTTAATAATGAAGCTGGAAATCAGGTCTGGGCAGATCAGATAACAATTTTGGGGGAGAGAAAAGGGCTGAGGTTTTATCCACCCAGGCCCTTTTCCCTGTGGACTCAGATGGCTTATCCCCTCTGTACCGTTTGCAGTCATGGACTTCCGTCCTCGTTACTCCCTGGGAAGAGCAGCAGTGGACTTGGGCTTCTCTGTGCTCATGTCTTCGTCAGCTTCTCAGCTGGAATCTCCCCCCTTCTCAGAAGACCTCCTCTTGGGTCTGCACAGCAAACACAGCCACCCCACCCCACCCTGAGCAGCAATGATGCTGTAAGGAGCCCAGGATTCCACAGCACACATGGTTTCCTCTGTGTGACGAGAAGCCTTTGCCGCGCACCTCTGCATACAAGCCTCATCCTGGCCCCACCTTGCTATTTTTGTTTCTTCACCCTGATTTTCTCCCTTATTTTTTCAAAACTCATTTTACTAAGGAGGGCGACATTCCCTTGAGAACATGCGGGGCACATGCTGAGGTGAATTCTTGCAACTTATCTGTGTGGAGTTTTCTTGGTGAATGTGGAAGGCATTTCCCTGGTTCACTTCGGCACACTCGTCTCATCTTCCGCCTGACACCCCCACCCTGCCACTTCCAGAAGAGCTTTCCAAGGCTGTTCCTCAGCACGGGATGAACAAACCGCTCTGGAGCAAATTACTTCCCAAAGATGGGTGGGTGCAACCTCTTGGGGTCTGGTTGACCTGGACCTGTTACCCAGCAGAACTAGGAAGTTCAACCCGGGCAAGGAACGAATCAAAAGTGAAAGTGGGTAGGAACCAAAAGTAAAACCAGCAGCACAGGCCGCGTGGACGAAGAGCAAAAGTAGCTCACACAGCTGTAGTATAGCAAAGAGAAGACTTACTGAAGGATAAAAAGCTCAGAGCACTTCCAGGGAGAGCTGGAAGTGGGTCCCTCTCATGAGAGAGACGGCAGGATAGAGCTGTAAGTATGGCCTTTCTCTCCCTTTGAAATTGTTTGTAAGTCGTTCATCATCCCTCTGCACCCCAGCCGTCACTGTCCTTTTCTGGTCATTGGTTACTGAGGCTGCCACATGCCCATGTTCTTCTCCTGTTTTGAGGAGAGCTGCTGAGCGGTGATCTAGCTGTGGAGTGCTCCTGTGGGCCCTGCAGACTTCCATCCCGTCCACCCTGAAGCCCTTTTTATCTGTGTCCCTTTTCAGAGCTCAGAGCCCAGACGGCTTTCCGCCTTCAGCCATCTTAATTAATTATTAATTAAGATGTGTATTAATATAAATCCACATGGACACATAGATTAGACAATGACTATTTTAAAAATTTGGCTTATTGTAGGCATTTTTAAAAGCATCCTCAAATCTATCTTTTAAATAGACAGGTATTATGAACAGACAAATACATTTCTTAAGTTTCCTCTTATCTACATCCCTTGTTTAGTAATACCATAATCTCTGCCACGATACTTTCTGTTCCCAAACTGAGATTGACAACCACATTGCCTCTTTGTGTTTTTTTTTTTGGTTCAGGGTTTTTTTTTTTTTTTTGCAGTTTTTGGCCAGGGCTGGGTTTGAACCTGCCACCTCTAGCATATGGGGGTGGCGCCCTAGTCCTTTGAGCCACAGGTGCCGCCTACACATTGCCTCTTTAAAAAAAAAAAAAAAATGTTTTATCACGTAGCCCGCAGTTAACTGATGCCAGGGTCCATTTGCAGATTGGTCTGTATACAGTGTTGGCTGGGATACAGCAGTTTAAATCACATGGATGGTTGTTATCAGGCTCAACAACAATTTACAGTGTAAAGAGAATTCAAGAGAATTAAACTGGCCATTATAATTCAATAGCCCTTACCTCCGGTGTGTCTTTAAGGAAAGGTAAATTGTGAAAAAAGTAACTTAATTTTTTCCCCTGAGAGGTGTCCACTTTTAACAAAGCTATTACTGCTCTCCTATTACCACACAGGGAAACTGCCTCTTAGTAATTCAAAAAGGAAGATTTGTAACCAATTAGGTCCTCTTTGCCAAAATTAAGACACAAATGAATCACAAAATTGACCCTTTTAAGTTAGCATCAAAGATGCTTGCTGCTATTGATGACTAGAAAGCAGATGATAAATTGTAACAATTGGAATCAAAAGACCAAGCAAGTTTTTAACATCTGAGAATGTGAAAAAAATTAAAATGAGATCAAAGAGAATCGATTTTCAGTAGCTGCAAGTCAAACAAGACACGAACCCAAAGTGACTTCTTGTCTTTAGCTTAAGAGCCACCAAGCTAGAGTCTTGAAAAAAATACTTTCTTCCACAAAAAAGGTAAAAGAATTAGAAAATGAAATTTTTTAAAATACTTTTACCCTACTAATAAAGCAAAGGTTTTCTTAATTTTAGTTTCCGACACTTTAATTGACACCATTTTCTGTTGGAATTCTCCTACTTTCCCCACCCATAAATCTGTGAAACAAAAATGCCAAAGGGCCTTTTTCTTCATACTGAGTTTCTATTTTCTGATCTTAGATCTTTTATACTATCTCAAGTCCAGTTTTATAAGCTGTGGTATTTTGCTAAGAAAGTTATGTCAGTTATAACATAAACATTGATGAGGCTATCTGTTAAAATTAATTTTAAAACTTGTTAAATAATTAATTTTCTTTTTTTTTTTTTATTAAGTCATAGCTGTGTACATTGATATGATCATGGGGCATCAAACACTAGCTTCACAGACCAGTTGACACGTTTATATCACACTGGTTAACATAGCCTTCCAAAATATATGGAGAACACTTAAAGATCTACCTACCATTCAATCCTATAATTCCTCTACTGGGCATATACCCAGAAGACCAAAAATCGTGTCACAATAATTAATTTTATTCTTTATTCTTTCTTTCACGTTACTTAAGTAGTCTAACTTGGATCATTAATAGCCCACAGGAGTCATTTTAGGAATTTACTTCTTTGGAATTCCCTGGTTTTAATTTTTATCATTATATTTCATTAGTTGGCCATCAAAAACTTTTCTCAAATCTGTGACGCTGTTCAGAGTTGTATTCTTGAGCTCTCGGAGTGGATCAGGTGATCTGTGAAACCCTTTCCCCTTCCAGTTCCTGGCTAGCGGGGTGGATTCTAGTGTAAACTGCCAGGTCAGATCCCCTGGGCACTGTTTACCCACTGTGGGACTTAGCCAATCTATGACCCTTTCCTATCTTTGAAAAGGGAGCAGTTGTGTTTCTCTCACACAGAGTAGATTGTATAAAACAATTCAGGCATTCACGCCTACTGCTGAGTACACAGAAAGCTTGTAACAAAATTGCTGCTATTATTGCTGCTGTTATGATAATTAGTAGCCACACGATTATTGTTTTTGTGATTTGAATTGTCATCTGCCTATAGTTCTGAGAAAGCCTCATTTCCTTTCTCTATAAAACAACTTTGAAGATTCACGGAAATATGCAAATGCATTAAAAATGAAAATACCTAGGACTAAGTCTGACCCATTTCTCTATTTCTGGCTTTTTTTTTTTTTTCTGGTACAGAGTCTTTGTTACTCCATCACTCTGTAGAATTCAGTGGCCTCAGGCTAGCTCACAGCAACCTCAAACTCCTGGGCTCAGACGATCCTGTTGCCTCAGCCTCCTGAGTAGCTGGGACTATAGGTACCCACCATAGCACCCAGCTAATTTTCTATTTGTAGTATAGATGAAGTTTTGTTCTTGCTCTGGCTGGTTTGGAACTCCTGAGCTGAAACAATCCACCTGCCTTAACCTCCCGGAGTGTTAGGATTGCAGGCATGAGCCACCGCACCCAGCCTATTTCCAGAATGTGGAAGAAGTGTGCACCACCTCTAAGGTGACAGGAAGCAGGCTGAGACAAATTGGGGCTTACATAAAGGCTGGATGACCTTTGAAACTCCCTACAGAATCCTCCTCGGAGGGTAGGGGCAAGATGGTCCCAGAGCCTGCGTACTGGAGCTCTGACAACCAACAAACCTCCCTATGAATAGTTAAAAAGATGTCTGAGTGAGGCCAGGGTTGGAGAGTAGGGCTGTGGGGAGTCCAAAGGCTCAAAGATAGAAAAATGTCAGGGCTGAGTGACCGTGCCCCGAGGACCTCACACCCAGCCAACATCTGTGAGAAGGTCCTCGGCCTGAGCCACCAGATAAGTCATCTTGAGGCCGCAGTAAAGGAGCATCCATCGGTCACAGATTAGCCATAGCAAAGGCAGCTTGACTCAGAAGGGGCTGTGAGGGGGGCAGAACCTGGGGCAGCCAGAAGCCCCAAGAAGATGAAGAGAGAAAGGCTTCTGCGACAAGGAAGTGGAGGAAATGAAGAGATTATTATGGGAACCTTTGTGTTTTGTTTTTTACATACATGTGTGATGAAGACACATTGGAAGGAATGAATCCCATTAATAGGGTGGAAAACAAATCAGACAGTGAATGAATTTAAGTAGACTATTGGATGTGCAGAAGAAAACAACAGGCCAAGACCAAAAATGATTGTTTAATGAATAACCTGTTTGGAAAGTTTCAGATTATATAAACAAAGCCATCAGAAAAGTAAAATAGTTGCAGTTTCTCCTATAACTTGGTGGAGTCGAGGTAAAGCAAAGTTTTAGTATTACCTTTAAAAATAAGAGGTTGAACAGTTCTTTGGAAAAACGTTAGAATTATAAAATATTTTGCCTGACTATTGGTTTAAAACAAAATCAAAACCATAATTACAAGCTTAATACAATAAAAATTAGAATATATAATAACATAAAAAAATATAGCCAAGCATATAATTAGAGGAAAATTTATAGCTTCACTTGTTCTAATTACAAATGAGACAAAGTAAACTAATCAGTTGGTTAAAGAAGTTTTTAAAAAGCCTCACACGGGAAGGAGGAGGATGAGAAGGAAAAGAAGGAGGGAAGGAAATGTCACAATTACAGCAGAAGTCTTTGAATTCAAATTAAATCTAAAAGATGCTATATTTGTAAAGAAAAAGAAAAAACAACCTTTTGAAACAAGCAAAGACATAAAACAAACATTTTAAAAATCAGGAAAAAGAAAAAAGAAATTGTTCTCAAAAACACAAAGAAAATTTTTGAAGTTTAGAGACTATTGCATCTGGAGAATGTTGCATACAGAGTTGCACACGATGGAGCTTTGGTTTTTAATAAAACGAATTACAAAATACCAAACACAAACATACATGTATATGCATATATATGCACGCACAACATGTGTATAGGTATTTGGAAGAAACAGAAGAAACCACACACAAAAAGAAGAAACTGCACAGCAAAAAGCCTTTAAAGCAGAACACTTTACAGATATGTTCTTTGAATTGATTGGAAAGAAAGAAGTAGCTTATATAATATAATATGTAAATTCTTTAGAGGACAGAAAAATAGGACCGAACTACCCACCTCATTTTATTAAGATAGCAGAGGAGCATTAGGCCAATGAGTGACAATATGACATAGAATAAAGTATAATTCAAGTTCAATTTTACTTGGAAATATAAATGTTGAACACAATCAATTATATGCAAAAAAATTGTCCATTTCATAAACGATTATTGACCCCATTAATGCAAGACTGGTTTAGTAATACAAAATCTTTTATACTATAATTTCATACATTAAGAGGTCCCATATGAAAAACTGATCATCCTAAACTAAAAACTAGTGAAAAACTATTTGCCAAAGTACAATGAATTATAACACCATTTGTTATTAAAAAAAAAAATGCAACAAACTACAAATAGAATACTTTCTTAAGATGATGTTTTGTAGCTATTGTAGTTTAAATTTAAGTTTAAAATGCTAAACATAGTCTGGTTGAATCAGGAATAAAATAATCATCATCATTACTATTTTATATAAGTCTGGTTTACACAGTAGGATGTGAAAAATAAAAGTATAATTATTAAGAATGTTAAGGGAAAACTTATTAGCATCTGCATAAACAGCTTAAAAGTTTTTAAATCTACAAAAATCTCTTGAGAATTAGAAAGAGAATTCAATAAAGTTGACAAAAAAGTAATAATTAGCCTATGACTTTGCAATACAAAAGAACTAAACAGGTGGAGATCTTCATAGCACATTTGTAACAGAAAGCATCAAGGAATAACCTCATTAAGGAAAGACAGTTTTATTGTGAAAAATAAAATTGTTTTGAAAAACTATATAAGCAAAAGGCTTTTTTCTTGGGTCAGAACAAGATGAATATTTTAATATGTCCCTTTTTCTTAGCGAATTCATATTTCTAATGAAATTCGGATTCAAACCTAAATGTGTTTTTTCTTAGACCTTCAAAAATACGATTCAAAAACCAAAATTATAAGGCTTGTTCAAATAGCTTAGGTATTTTATCTTAATAGTTTTCAGGTGAAGTATTTATGTTTCATTCCTCCAGCAGTTTCTCAAAATAACACATATGCCATCCTCAATGTGTCCGCATATGTCAGAGTTGGAATCCAATATCCCTGGGTAATGTATTTCAATGGTTGTGCAAAAATCACCTTTCTAAAGTTGCAGTGTATTGTCTTGTTTTTAAGAGACTTGAGACATTCTCCTACTGACTTTTGAAGTTCAAAAATCTGGTCTCTCAGAAAGACCTAATGATTGGGAAGGAGATACCCTCGAGATACGTAGATACACATGAGAAGTCAGCAAACTCTATTTTAACAACAACAGCAGGAATTACAAATTTTTAATAATTTATACCCTGTACAGGCGAAACTTACTAAGTGCAGAATACAAATGTCTACGTACAGTAACTGAGAAAATGCCATGAAGGCTACACTGAACTGTTTGATGAGAATACTTCAGATTGTATATGAAAGCAGCACGTTGTACCCTTTGATTGCACTAATGTACACAGCTATGATTTAACAATAAAAATAAATTAATTAAAAAAATAATAAAAAGAATATTGTGGAAATGCCATCTTATGTAGTACAGTCTATGAAATTCTTGTGAGTGCCAGAAACAGGGGCTAAACATCAGAGACTTCATGAAAGCATATTATTTTTTTAAATGTTTGCAAAGAAAATGACTTTGTATACATTCTTTGTATGTGTGTGTGTTTTAAATTTGTTCGAAATACATAAAGTGTATGTGGTGAAATGGAGCGGCATTCTGTCCCTGTTTTTGTAATAAATGAGTTTTACAAGAACAGAGACTCATCTACTTAGGAATTGAGCTAAAAACAGGTCCTGGCTTACCTCAGTGTGCTTAGCACTCTGCTGGAGGAATTTCAAGAAGATAAATGTCAGATGGTAAACACAAAAGAATGGAGGTAAATTGTGAAGTCAGGGAGAACAGAACAAGATGCATGAACATAACTTCGCTCTCACAGTTACCCGCAAACTGTAGAATAAACACAATGATTAGAAGCATTTATTTCATGCAAACATACTGAAGCGATCTAACATGTAAGTTCAATCAGGTATGCAATTAACTCTGTGGACCAAAAATCAAAGTGATGAGGCTGAACATCATGGATTGAATCAGTTCCCTCCGATGCTTTCATGATCCCATTAATATGTAGCTGATGCAGCTTTCCAACTTCTAATGTCAGTTGGTTCCTCTGGGGAAGATTTATATGAGTTGAAATGATACACTCCCATTTCATTACTTGTGCCTAATGCCCTTGAGTTCACTGCCAAATAATAGACTCACATCAAAAGCCAAAGTCAGATTCTATCACCAAAACTCACATGGTCTCAGGGATTATGTGATTTTTTTTTTCTGGCACCTAAAACTCTGCCTCTAAACACACTTTGCCTATGGACCCTAATTACTCACGGGAGGACCAAGGGCTGCTTTTACGGAGTCTCTGACGTTTGATCCTATTTGTGGTCAGTGGTGACTGTAACCTGATGTGCTGTGAGCTGACTGCCTGTCAGCCACCTTGCCTTTCTTCTTTCGGCAAGCCCATATTCTTTTAATTGCAATATGCCGTTACTAATTCTTAACTACTTTGTCCTCTGCAAAGATGTTATTAGGGGAGGCCTGTAGCACCTTTGAAGTAATAATACACTTTTTAGTTATTTCAACATAAAGTTGGCGGAGGCCCTGGAGCATCATTAGCCTGAGAAAGAACCTCAACTATGTATCTTTGATGGGAAAGTATCAAGCCTGTTTTGTTCAAGTTCTTCAGAGAAAGGTATTTCATCATTTCTCGGACAGCCTATTCAGTGTCTTTATCAACTCCAAAGAAGTCCCGGTGTTTAATTTAATCTCTACGTGTGACAAAGAGAATTTCTCATTACCTTACTCAAATAAAACTAATCCACAAACTCCTGAACACAATGAGATATTTTCTAATTTCTTTCATCACTGTCTTCTCATCAAGATTCTGAGTGAGTTGATTTTAAAAATGACCCTGATTCCGTACCTAGCTTATGTTTCCAACATCGACTTTGAATCATTCATCAAGTTCACAATTTTGAAGTAATGAGGTTTCTGGGCTAGAAACTGCGTGACTATGCCAGTTCCATTATAAGTCCAATTTATTTAATAACAAATAATGAAAATTGTGATTTTAGGCAGGGTAGAATTCTGTCATAGATCAGTCATAGGTTAATGGAAAATGTAGATGACTCCGTGGAGGTGCCCTTCACTATCCTTGTTCCTCTTTTCAGGTCATGTACCTGTCCAGGAAAAATGGAAAAGACAGATTGGGGAATGTCACTATCAGGAAGTCAAATTTATAGCACACAGTTGCTCAGGAGATTCAGAACATAACACTTTAAAAATAATTTTTTTTTTTTTTTTTTTTTTTTTTTTTTTTTTTTTGTGTGGTTTGAAAAATAAAAAAAAAAATAATGTTTTGGTTTAAAAAATTGAATTTTTTGTGACAAAC
>CAUYPK010053034.1:0-38806 GCA_963574355.1 Loris lydekkerianus | reverse complement strand
GTAGGTAATGGTTTTCTTTCATTTGGCAGCTTTCAGAATTTTCTCCTTCATATTAACTTTAGTGAAATTGATTATGATGTGTCTGGGGGATGTCTTATTCGGGTTGAGTTGTGCTGGAGTTCTGAAACTGTCTGCTATCTGAATTTTGGAATCCCTTGGCGTATCTGGAAAGTTCTCCTTCATAATCTCATGGATAAGAGACTCTGTGCCTTGTGAAGCCACTTCATCACTTTCGGGGATCCCTATAAGATGAATGTTGGTTTTTTTCGAATTATCCCAGAGCTCTCTGAGAGCGTTTTTGGTCTCTTTTTTTGCTCTCCATTTCTCTTCTTCTTTGAGGGTTTGGGAGCGTTCAAAAGCTTTGTCTTCAATGTCAGAAATCCTTTCTTTTGCTTGCACCATTCTGTTACTGAGGGATTCTACTGTCTTTCTCAGATCTTTGAGGGATGCAACTTCTTGTCTCAATGTGTCAAAATTTTTGGTCATTTGCTCTTTGAATCTGTTGAATTCTTGACACAACTTTTGGGGGTTTTTTGTTGCTTTTTTTAAATTAAATCATAGCTGATATCACATTGATATGATCATGGGGCATCATACACTAGCATCATACACTAGCTTCACAGACCATTTGATACATTTTCATCACAATAGTTAACATAGCCTTCCTGGCATTTTCCCAGTTACCATGCCTGGAATTCTAGTTCGATCTTATTTGCTATCCAGATCCTGAATTCAATTTCTGACATCTCAGCTATTAGTTTGTGCATGGGGTCTTGTGCTGTTTCTGCCCCATTGATCCTTGGGGGAATTGATCTACTCTGATTGTTCATATTGCCAAAGTTTTTCTCTTGTTTTTGCCTCATGATTGTTTTGCACTGTTGCCTCTGGCCGTCCTTAGAGTTGGGGAGGTGTCTCTCCAAGATTAGACCTCAGCAGTATCACTCTATTGTTACTGGATCTTTGTAGGGAGTGACCCTGTGTAGTTCCCCTGGGGTTGCTCTAGATAGGGAGTTCTGGTTGTGGAAGGAGCTCTGGTGTGTGACACACCTGGATTCAGCAACAGGGCTGGGGGTGGTACGCATGGTTCTTGGAGTGTCTGGCACCCACTGACTTTGGCACAGAGAGCCCAAGGCTCCAGCAGTCTCTGGCCAGGAGGAGAGCTCTGCACAGAGGCAGGGAGGGCTCCAGAGGGCACGCAGCTACCAGAGTCCCTGGCCAGATGAACAAGCTAGTGTGGAGGGTAGGAGGACATGGAGGGGGGACGCAGGGTTGCATGGCTCCCACAGTTCCTGGTTAGGAAATGTGGAGGCCCAGTGGGTGCAGGTCACCGGTTGGGGATTGCTGCACAGCTTTTATGGAGGTCTGGGCGGCACCAAGCCCAGGAGTTTTAGGTTGCTATGAGCTGTGACATCAGGGCACTCTACCCTGGGCAACAGCCCAAGGCTTCAGTGTGGCAAAACTGTCTCACTGTGCCCCTAAGGATTAAGGCTGTAAGGCAGTTTAGTCCCTGCCTTTAGGTTGCTCAGTCACTAGGTTACTTTGTCCCGCCTGATCCTTGCTCTGGGACCCTGAGGGAGGAGCTTGCCAGAGCAGTTTTTTTTCACACAAGGGCTTCCTGCCCCCAGCTCAGTCTGGGGCCCCAGACAATGCCCAAAGTTCTCCACACTCCTGCTCAAGCTCTCCCCAAAGCAGCTCAACTGAGCGCCAAGTCCAAGAACCCCAAAAAAGTTCATAGGTAAGGCCTTTCCAGTTTGCAGTCTCACTGCTGCTTATACTCACAGTCGCTGACGTGAATAGGTCAATTGAACACACGCAGCCACTTGCCAGTTTTCCACTGTTTTTGTCCTCCTCCTGGGGTCCAGAAGTCCCTTGCTGGCTCCCTGTATCCTTCAAAGGGATGATCATAGGCAGATCCCACTGGCCAGAGATGTCTGGAGTCTTGCCTCCCCAGACTCACCGTGCCCAGTTGCAGGGAAGCTGTTACTCGGCCTCCATCTTTAATCTCCTCCTCATAATGATCTTTATAGAGATTTTTCACATCTTTTGTTAGTTATATTCCCAGGTATTTCATCTTCTTTGGTGCTATTGTAAAAGGAATAGTCTTTGATTTTATTCTCAGCTTGACAATTGTTGACCTATACAAAGGCTACTGATTTGTGGGTATTTATTTTGTATCCTGTGATGCTGCTATATTCCTTGATCACTTCTAAGAGCTTTGTAGTTGAGTCCCTGGAATTTTCCAGGTATAAGGTTATGTCATCTGCAAAGAGGGAGAGTTTGATGTTCTCTGTCCCCATTGATCTCTGCCTGAATGCAATGGATCGGACTTCCAACACTATATTATATAGCAGTGGAGACAGTAGGCACCCTTGTCTGGTTCCATATTTGAATGAAAATGCTTGTATTTTTACTCCATTCATTATGATACTGGCTGTGGGTTTGCTAAGATGGCCTGTATCAGTTTAAGGAATATTCCATCTAAGCCTATTTTCTTGATTGTTTTTTATCATGAAAGGATGCTGGATGTTATCAAAAGCTTTTTCTGGATCAATTCAAAGAATCATATGATCTTTGTTAGTCATCCTATTTATGCTGTGTATTATATTTATGGAGTTGTGTATGTTGAACCAACCTTGCATATCTAGGTTAAAACCTACTTGATCATGGTATATAACCCTTTTAATGTGTCGTTGTATTCTGTTTGCTAATACCTTAATGAATATTTTTGCATCAGTATTCATTAATGATATTGGTCTATAGTTTTCTTTTTGTGTTGGATCCTCTCCTGGTTTGAGGATCAGGGTGATTTTTGTTTCATAGAATGTGTTGGGGAGGATTCCTTCCTTCTCTATACTTTGGAAAAGTTTTTGCATTATAGGAACTAATTCCTCTTTGGAGATTTGATAGAATTCTGGTGTGAAACCATATAGGCCAGAGCTTTTCTTTTGTAGGAGATTTTGTAAAATTGATGCTATTTCAAGACTTGATATTGGTCTATTCAAGATTTCTAAATCTTTCAGGCTGAGTTTTGGAAGGCATTGTGCTTCCAGATAGTGGTCCATCTCCTTTACATTTTCATATTTCTGGGAATAAAGTTTTTTGTAGTAATGTTTGAGAATCTTTTGTATTTCTATGGCATCTGTTGCTATTTTCCCTTTATCATTTCTAATTGTAGTTATTAAAGATCTAATTTTTCTGTTTCTGGTTAGTCTAGCCAAGGGTTTATCAATTTTATTAATCTTTTCAAAGAACCAACTTTTCATTTCACTGATCTTCTGAATAATTCTTTAGTTTTCAGTTTCTTTTAAGTCTGCTGCAATTTTGGTTATTTCTTTTCTTCTGCTGAATTTGAGATTAGATTGTTCCTCCTTTTCCAGTTGCTTGAGATGGCCTTTTAGGTTGTTGACCCCCTGTCTTTCTGTTTTCTTGATTAAGGCATCTAATGCTATAAATTTCCCTCTAAAGACTGCCTTTGCAGTATACCACAGGTTTTGATAGTTTGTGACTTTGTTGTTTTTTTCCAGAAATCTAATGATCTTCTTGACTTTGTCTATTACCCCAACTATCATTCAGCATAACATTATTTAGTTCCCATGATTTTTTTTAAGCATGAAGATTTCTGTTGCTGTTGAGTTCAACTTTTAATCCATGATGGTCTGAGAATATACAAGGGATAATTTCTATTCTTTTGAATTTTTTGAGGTTAGTCTTGTGTCCTAAAATAGATAAATTTTGGAAGATGATCCATGAGCTGATGAGAAGAATGTATATTCAGTTTTGTTAGGATAAAATGTTATAAAAATGTCTGTTAAGTTCATTTGGCCTAGGGTCTTGTTTAAATCCATTATTTCTTTGTTTAATTTCTGCTTGGATCATCTGTCCAGTACTGCCAACGGAGTGTTAAAATCTCCAACTATTATAATGTGGGAAGATATCATATTCAAATCAGTTAGGGTTTGTTTTATATATCAAGGAGGATTCAAATAGGATGCATAGGTATTAATTACTGAAATCTCTTCATGTTATGTATTTCCCTTGACGAGTATGTAGTGTCCATCTTTGTCTTTCATTATTTTTGTTGGTTTGAATCCAATTGTACATGCAAACAAGATTGCAACCCCAGCTTTTTTCTGCTTTGCATTTGCCTAGAATGCCATTGCCTATCCCTTCACCCCCCCGGGTCTTGTTTTGTCCTTTGAGGTATGGTGAGTTTCTTGTAGACAACAGATATCTGGCCTGATTTTTTGTATCCAGTCAGCCTGCCTATACCTCTTCAAAGAAGAGTTCAAATGATTCACATTAATTAAGAGAATGATAGATATGGCAGAGTTTTTGTCATCTTGTTTTTTAGAGGTCCAGAGCTTATTTTTAATCCCTTTCATCATTGAGGAAGCTTGGCTTTGTTCTTTAATTTCTGGGTAGGTTTACTTTGCTGGTGTACCATCACATTGATTGTTATGAGGAATGGGTCTAAGTATTTTCTGCAGATCTGGTCTAGCCATGGCATGTTTCTTCAGCATGTGGATGTCAGTGAAGTGTTTAATTTCTCCATCACAAGTGAAATTCAGTTTAGCAGGATATAGAATCTTGGGCTAGAAATTGTTTTGTTTAAGAAGATTGATGGCAATTCAATCCTATAATTCCTCTACTAGTTATATACCCAGAAGACCAAAAATCACATTATAACAAAGATATTTGTACCAGAATGTTTATTGCAGCCCAATTCATAATTGCTAGGTCATGGAAAAAGCCCAAGTCCCCATCAATCCACGAATGGATTAATAAACTGTGGTATATGTATACCATGGAATATTATGCAGCCTTAAAGAAAGATGGAGACTTTACCTCTTTCATGTTTTCATGTATGGAGCTGGAACATATTCTTCTTAGTAAAATATCTCAAGAATGGAAGAAAAAGAATCCAATGTACTCAGCCCTACTATGAAACTAATTTATGGCTTTCGTATGAAAGCTATAATTCAGTTATAACCTAGGAATATGGGGAAGGGGGTGAGGAAGTGGAGGGAGGGGGAGGATGGGCAGAGGGAGGGTGATTAGTGAGATAACACCTGTGGTGCATCTTACAAGGGTACATGTGAAACTTAGTAAATGTAGAATATAAATGTCTTAACACCATATAAAAAAAAAAAAAAAAAAAAAGACTAAGCCACAACCACACAGTACTGAGTATATGGGAAACATAAATTCAAAATTCTACTAATGATCCAAAGCTCTGATACTACGTATATTGCTCCACAATGCATGATACTTGAGTAAACTGGGACATGATTTTTTTTCCAGAACTTTGCAGGGTAAATCATTTCCTAAATAAGTGGTACTTCTGACCCAATGCTTGCTCAGTGTTCTGAAGTGAATGTTAAACAAGGCACCAGAAAGACCATAAATATTGGCCATAGAAGAGCTAAATATGGTATAAGTATTTTTTATCATGGATCAAAGAAAATATTTTTGGCGTGGCATCCGTAGCTCAGTGGGTAGGGCGCCGGCCACATACACTGAGGCTGGTAGGTTGGAAACTAGCCCAGGGAAGCTAAAAACACAATGACAACTGTAACAACAAAAAAATAAACGGGCGTTGTGGCAGGCAAATGTAGTCCCAGCTACTTGAGAGGCTGAGGCAAGAGAATTTCTTGAGACTAAGAGTTTGAGGTTGTTGTGAGCTGTGACATCATGGCACTCTAACTAGGGCAACAGCTTGAGACTCTGTCTTAAAAAAGAGAAAAGATTTTCGATAGGAGATCAAGTAATTTATCCAAATTTGAGTGAATTACAGATTTATTCTTTCTGTTGTTAACATTTTCCAGAGTACAGAAAAATTGAGTATGGGCATGTAAGATGAGTCCACCCACTACTTTTGGAAAATGTTCCATTATCTTCAAGATGCCTAGCACTTCTACATAATTTGTAGACATCAATGATAAGTCAATGAAGTATGCAAATGTATGTTTTTGTCTGCCTTAAAAAAAAATCTTACTTTAAATCTTATTAAAAATTAGAAAAACAATACTAATACCTATTGTTCTAAATCAGAATCTGTTTAAAATCCACTCGCCACCAAGAATTGCAGGATAGATGTTTTTCTTCTCCTCCTGCCCATGGATAATGGAAATATCACCAGCCAATTGTTTTCTAAATTTTGGCCCAGAATAGAAGGGTAAAGCTTTGGGCTCAGTACATTTTTCAAATAACCAAAAGGGCCAGTACTGATTACTTTTTCATAGTATGTGTTTGACAAAATAAGTTGTGAATATCATCTTTATACCTACTCTTTTTTGAGCAGACCACCAACCTTTTACAATACCAGCCTTATAGACTTTGGCAACATAAGAAGCAGAAAGAGAGGAAATGACGTTTTGAAATTCAGGGAGTCCCAGAAGAAAGAAGTAATGCCTCTGCTAAGCTGAAACACATCCTGAAGAGATAGCGAGATCTAGAAGTTCCCTTTGCCTGCATATGCTTTTTGATGGCCACCTAAGAGAGTGGCAAGATTAAGACATCAGAGGGGAATGGTTGCATGGTCTGTATAAGGATCCCAGCTTATAGACATCAAGGTTCCCTGGCCATAAAAATCTTCTGTGCCCAGGTACAGTGCATAAACAGCAGAACTTCAGACTTTAAATGACAATATAAATTGAATTAATGTTGTAATACTGCAGATCAGCTATGGAAGACTATAGCTCAATAGCTTAATAAATTTCTCCCAGGTTTCAGCACCAAGTACAACCACAGAATTTTAGAGGATGAAGAAAGCCAGTCATACCGAACAAGAAATTTGGATTTTTAGGACTGATATAAAACTTTTTAATGTGGCATTTTTTGTACAAACATTTTTATTCATTTTGCATTAATAAGAGGCAAACTTTCTAGATATATCAGGTGCTGCCAAGATAACAAAGTACCCAATACCCAAATATGTATTCTTAAAAGTCAGAGAAACTGGTTTCTTCCTGTTTCTGCCTTGGGTAGGTTCTTTGACCTTGAGAAAGTCATTGAAATGCACTCAAATTCAGATTCCTCATCTTTAAAATGGGAATGAGTGTAGCTGTCAGGCTTAACTCACACACCAGTAAACACAGAATTACCAATCGTGGTAGCAGGACCAGTAGTTAGAATTGGTGCTTTTTGTTTTGCTG
Source organism: Loris lydekkerianus (assembly GCA_963574355.1). Lineage (NCBI taxonomy): Eukaryota > Metazoa > Chordata > Mammalia > Primates > Lorisidae > Loris > Loris lydekkerianus. Next base: position 31,652 of record CAUYPK010053034.1, on the reverse strand, counting down.
TGATGTCTTGAAAATGGTGTAACTTCTCTAATAAGATCTACCAACAACTATTATTAATGCAGTGACTGACAGACAGCCCAGTTTCTCAAGCTGGAAAATAGGCTCCAGCCACTGTGACCCTAGCTGCTTTGATGAACACGCATATCCTTTTCATTACACACATTGTTGCAGATACTAGAAATATGCTTTTATATATTTGTACTTGCTTTTATAGGTATATTAAACAATGACTTTAGATTTAGAAAGCTTTAGAAAGTATAATTATAAGGGCTCTTTGAAAAGTTACTTATTAATATCATGAACTAACTGGAAAGGGGTCTGATTCATTTTTGGCCATGTCATTAATATTTAAATATGAGTGGTTTGTCTTCTAAATAAATGATATTCCAATCACCAGATTTGGTGGCAAACTTCTATGAAATAGAGTATGGTACCTTTGTTCTTTTTGTTGTTGTTGTTTTCTTTTTTTGAGACAGACTCTCATTTTGTCGCCCTCAGTAGAGAGGCAGTGGTGTCACAGCTCACAGCAACCTCAAAGTCTTTGGGCTTAAGTGATTCTCTTACCTCAACCTCCCAAGTAGCTGGGACAACAGGCACACACCACAACACCCACCTAGTCTTCTTTAGAGATGGAGTCTCACTTTTGCTCAGGCTGGTCCTGACTCCTGAGTTGAAAATAATTCACCCACCTTGGCCTCTCAGAGTGCTAGGATTACATGTGTTAGCCACCATGCCTGGCCTTAGAGTACAGTATCTTAATCAAGCAGTATTTTTGCTTCAAGTCAGGGAAGCAAGAGCTTTAGAACCAGAAATACAAAGGGAGCGTGGAAAATATTTAATCCAGAGTTGTTCCTCTATAGGAAAATAACTAGTGTCTGTAAAGTGAAGCAGGAGTGAGGGCTGTTCAGCTTCTTTGTATTATGGGAAGAGATACAGGGTGTGCAGTTTCTTTGCACATAATGCTGTGATCTGGTGGGAGTGGGGAAGAGCAAGGCGAGGTTTGGAATCTACATAACATTCTAAAGGTGAATAAGAGCGAGGAATGCTACTTTTCTAAGTTATATTTACAAAGAAGAAATGAATGAAGCCATTGAAAAATATCTAAGCAATCTGAATCTCACCAGTCTACAGTTTTTAAAACCTTGATATTCCCTTTCTCAAGACTAGATTGCCATGGAAATAACTAAGTCAGTAAGTGATTCCTCTCTAGTGTTAGCACTGCCCAGCTGATAAACTACCTATTACAGCAATCATCTAGGAAATTACATTTAAATACAGAAGTAAGACATCTCTATAATCTTTGGAATTTTTATTTCTCATCAGCTAAAAAAGAGTGACTCATCAAAAATTACTCAGTAAATGATGGCTATTCTATTTAAAATCTACAGGTAATATTTACATTACTTAATCTACATTCATCATTACAAATTATAAAATGAAACTATATCATTTTTACTATAATATTCTTTCTTAACCACAAATGCTTAGTACTCTTATGTTAATTCACCCTTTCTGCACCCTTGAGAGCCTGGTCAGTTTTATTTGCCTGCCCAAAAAAGTAGAATAACCAGCCATTGTCACACAGTTAGGACTCACACTCAGCATTCCAGGACATGAGTTTGTTTTTAATATAGTCAACTAGATTCCAGCCACTGTGACCCTGGCAGCTTTGATAAACACACATATCCTTTTCATTGCACACAAACACAAAAAATCAATTTATGTTGAGAAATTAGACCTCTTCTTGCAACTATCAATTTGAGAAATAGGCATTGTTTCTGTGGGAGTACAGGATGAACCTGGCTATTTTAAATGGATGACCTAAGAAACCCATTACAGACGAACCAAGATTGTATTAGTAAATAAATGTGAACAAAATCGTCAGAGTTAATGCTGTAAAGTGGCCTCAGTTCATTTGCACTGAGACGTGCCAGTTGGGCTGAATTATTTATAATGCAGCATTCCTTCATGTGGTAAATGTAGTGCAGTGTTGGGTAGGATTCCATTGAGTCTTTCAGCTGGTTTTCCACTATTGAGCCTTCAAAATTCTGAGACTGTTAAACCCGGGGGAAGAGCTGAGATATGAGCACAGAGTGCCTTATAAAGTCTGTGTTAATCTCCTTCTTCTGTTATTCAATCTCCCACCTGTCAAACCAAGATGATGAAGAATAGATAGATATTCACAGTACAAGGCAAGATGGGGGTCCATTAACATGACTTTATGTAGTATATTAGGTGAATAAAAAGAAAGTCTTCTTCTACACCCACTCCTGTGTTCACAAGCTGTGGTTCAGCTTGACTATAGTCCTAAAAGGGGCCCTGGGTGGAGTAAAGATGATCCAACAAGCCTAATATGCAAACTATGTTCCAGAAAATCATTTCAGTCCCTTCAGATCTTGTGCATGACTCTGACACTTTTAAATTCTTTTTAAGAATCATTGCTGCCATGTGCATTGGCACTCAACTGTGGTCGCTGTGACTCCTACTCGGTGATCAAGCTAGTAAGCAAATAAAGTCCATTAGATTAATCTTAGGCAAACACCTAGTTGCTATCTGATTATTGCATAACACATGGACTCTCTTTCTGAAGGTGGTGACTCTTTGGAAGGCTGAATATCTTAGAAGAGCTCTTAATTTGAATGTTTGGATTTTTTCAGTCTAAATATGTGAGACCTGCACCTAAAACTTAGGTCAACTTTATTATTCAAATGTTTCATCATGTGGAAATTTTTTTCTCCCTTTACCATCTTTTGTTCAGCACCACATCAAAAAAACAACTTTAGGTTTTTTTTCTTTTCGCAAAAAACATGTAAATGTAAATATTTATTCTTAATGTATAATCTAATTGAATAATACATTCTTAGCATGACTTCTGATATTTCATATTTTAACAGAAATTTTACATAATCATTTCTGTGGCTGAAGCGTATTGTTTTGAATCAAGTATCCTTTAAAACAACTTCCACATCTCTGCACATCTCTGTATCAGCTGCTGAGGCAAGGAGCTCCAAAATAGTACTGCTGTCTATTTAGGAATAAGTGTTAAAGCTCTGATGTTTTTTAGGCTCCATAACCTTTCCCTCTCTTTACATCTTACTCCAGTCTGCACATTTAGCTGGCTTTAAGGCTCTCCATTTATCATTCTTTGACTTGATATCTTTACTATTTTTCCTAGTCTGGCCTTTACTTTTTTCCCACATATTTAGTGTCTGAGTTCTTAGACTATTAATGTATTCAGAAATCTTTGGAACTGAAGCTGTCCAGTTTCAGTTTTTAGTTTTTGCCTCTTCTTGTGGTTGCAAAACAGGGGGCTCAGCCTCTGCTTCCTGATACTCTTTATCCCTGATGTCCACTTCTCATATTCAGGATTCCAGGGACCACGTGCTCTCACACTCCCTATTATAATGTTTCACTCTCCAGTTGAAATGACCTCCACCCACATATCCCAGGAGGCTGACCCAACTACTGACTGTTAGGTCACTCACTGACTTTCATATTCTACTTACCAGATTTTGGTTATTCCTTGCAACTTTAAATGAGTCTGTTTCTACTTCAGAATGTTTCCACCATAGTGGGAGAGGCCAGTTTCAAGTCCTGGAAACACTCAACCTGGCCTGTCTCACTGTGATTTACTGTTACTAAACTATTACTAAGCACATAGTAAGTTGTGCCTGATATGGGATAGAAAAGACAAAGACGGTGTTAAGTACATGGGCTGTGCTTGTTGAGGCATTATCTCCTTCTACCAAGTCACTGATTTGGTTCAGGTGAAAATCAATATTGCAGAGTCAAAATATCTGAGAGGTAAATATCAGACTAGAGCAGTGTTTTTCAAACTTTTGTTAATTCATGGTTGATCAGAAAAAGGTTGAATCACAAATATACTTACTGTGCTTCAAATTTCTTTTGTAAATAATTTAATGATCTTTAAAAATTATTGTGGCCCACCTAAGATCCTCTCATACACGCTGGATGAAAATCACTGGATGAGAGGGTCTGTAATCTAGACCAGAATTTGCCATTTCCTATTACCCTGGTGTTGAACAGGTCTCCTCTCATCTCCTAACTGTTTCTTCTAGGTAATGTGGGACTAACATTCATGAGAAGATTCCTATAAACCAGTGGATTTTTAGGACTTGACTTTGGTGAGTTAGAAAAGCAAAGAAATGAGGGAGAATTTGTTTGTTCCAGCTAGGTTGGCTGGTGGGAGGGCAAAGACTCTGAAGGTTTCTCTCCATCTGGGATCCTCTCTGGGTTCTTCTCTGGGATCCATTTGTGTAAAAACAGAGCCACGAGCAAAGGTGCTCATTTTTCCTGCGTATATACCATTGCCTTTTCACTATAAAAAGTGGGAATCCAATGTTTCTACTTTTGTCAGGTTCCACACTGTCTATTTAAAAACAAAAACAGAGACTGAGAATATGTGGCCCCCTAGGAATAGAGCTCACCCAGGTGCTCCCTGTGACAAACAAAGTGAGACAGGGTGCCATGGGGACACAGAAGGGGGACAATAGCCCAGTCTGCAGGCACTGGGAAGACTTTCCAGGCAGGGTGATGCCCAAGCTGCTCTTCTAGAAATCCAACCAGATATCCTGGAGCTCTTTCAGCATGAGTCTTGGGGTCTAAACAGGGATAAGTCACCCTCTGACCACAATGAGCTGGTCTCTGAGGAACCCCAAGCCCTACTGGGGCACACAGGACTTACCCATTCTCATCACTGCCCACCACTGCAGTACAAAACTGGGTAGCCGCAGGGCCAGACTGACTGTGTTAACACATCCGAAAGCAAAAACTGGAATCCTAAAAATATCAGTAAGCAGGCAGTCCTACTGAATAGTTTGAAACACCAAAGATGTTTCACAACACAGCACATAGGAAATCTCCCAGAGAAACTTGACCATGGCAGTTCTCCTCCCTGAAGTCCTCTTCTCTGTGGTGGCCGCTGCCTCTCTTCTCTGTTGCTCAGCTTAATGTCTGCCTTTTGACATGTGTCTCTGCCTCTGCCTCCGTTGATTCTCTCCCTGCCTCTGTCTCTATCGCCATGGGGATTCTCTCCAGATGTTGTCCCCCTCTCTGTCCTGTGTCTCTCACTGTCTCTGTCAGATCCACATGTTTGTATGTGGGGATGTTTTTCTGTCTCTCTTTTCCTCTCTCTCCCCCCCTCTCCATGACCACCTCTTCAACTTTTCTACCAGCTTCTTTCTTCATCCAAACTGAGACTCTAGCTTCCAAATCCTCTTTCTCCCTCTGAGTCTACTAACGTCTTTTAATAGGTGAAGCAATCTTCAGCACCTTTTGTTTTGCAGCAGTATCTTTAACTCCATTCAGGAAATGAGGATTATCATTTCTAGAGTCCATGTTTCTTGCAACATTGGAGATGGAAAATTGTAAATACTTATAATCAGATCATCCCTTTTCACCAGCCTTATGTTTTATTACTCCCTTCTTTGTACTCTCCCTATAAGGTGTACAGAATTGCTTGTAGTTCCAATTCCTGCCTCCTTAGAAGGCCCTTTTCCTCTTGTCTAACATACTGTTTCTTCCTCTTTCCTGACTATTTCCCACTCTTCCTATAAGGGCTGTCACCCTCCCTTCAATGTGTCATCTTTAATGTGTAATCAGATGTCCTTTCAGTACTTCCAAAGCTCCCTGTGCTTATCCTTGTAGCCCTCTTCACACTGATTAGGAATTTCTTCTGAATAAGACTTGGCTCCTTGTACATATGAACCCATATGCACTTTCAGCTTGACTCACAACTGATGCTCCATAAATGTTTGTTGAATAAAAATTGAAGTTCTAAGAGAGAAGCAATGATTCATACCAATTTCTCTTTTCTTTGAAAGATTCCAACCTTAGCATTCAATCAAAAAGACCAATGTGCAATTACCTTAAGCCTCTCCATCTTTCTCAGATGACCTCAGCAAAGAGAAAAGACAAGCTCTACAAGGGAGAGAGGAGAAAGACCAGGTTCAGCAGCAAAAGTATCGCAAGACAGTTCTTACACAATCATAAACTAAAAACATCTTGGCCACATAGAGTCACCTTGGAATGAGAGTCATATAATTAAAAAATATGACTTGTAGAAGGGAGGCTGTAACTTTGCCCGACAGTTCTCTTGTCACTGATTTAAGAATCTTGGAATAGGTAATTGCAAGGAAAAAAGCTTAAAGTAAATGAAAATGTATCCAAATCATAATCAAATGAAAATGCTGCAGAGGAGATGGTTGGTGGAATTTTTCAGGGCCCTAAATTTACTCATATGAGATTCTTTTCCAGATTTCATCCTAGTCAATCTTTGAAAATGAAAGATTTGCTTTTTAATACTAAACCACATTACATCACAAAGAGAGACCCCAACTTCTGTTATTTAGTTTTCCCCCTTGACAACAACCTATTTTCCATGTTCTACACACACACTACATATAGGAAAGTCAATGGTGGTAGCTTTTTCAGACTCAGCAAACAAGAGCTACAAATATATAAAATAAGCATGGTTAAAATCTGTTCTCTTCTCCCAATGAACTAAGTTACCAACATTAAATATCCGTAGTGGAAATATCACAGCTAACCATTTCACAGCAAAATTTAACAAAAAGATGAAAAGGGAGCAGCTTTATGATATGTGAATGATGTGCTTAGGTCATTTTATAAAACCAAAGGGCACAACTATTTAACTGTAGGTTTAAATAATACCATATCAGACATTGTTTAAATCTTACTTGCCTGAGCAATACTCATTTTATTGATTACTCAAAATGCTTACAGAGCTTCTCTAAGTAGTTCCAGGGACTGGGTGAGGCTTGTGCCCTGGATTCGAGTGTGGGAGTGATGTTTTGGGGAGGCTGTATACCAAGACAACTAAGGCCTAGCTATTAGCCTAGAGGAACAGTTAAAATGAGAGAGACTTGTAAGCTTGTAATTCAGCAAGGAGAAAAACAATGTCTTCTGAGTGTCAATTTGGTGGTTGATACCTTAATGTTCGAGTTTATTAAGATATGGCAGACAATAGTGGGAAAGTTGAGCTAGAGCACTGGGAGCCAGTAGAGAGTAGAAGAGAGAGCAAGTAGAAAAATGGGAGAAAGATTTAAGAGAAAAGAATGAAAATTCAATCATCCAATGTACTCAATGCTATTATGAATCTAATAAAAAACAACTACATGCCCATACGAGAGAATAACACTAGTATATTCAAGTGGGGTGAGGGGAGAGGAGGGAAAGTGGAAAGGAGAGGAAGGAGGAGGAATTGGTAAGCTCTCACCTGATGGACATAATGTGTCATCACCCCCATGATGGAGGGGTCAGGATGCTTCAACTACAATTTGAAATTTACCTTAGAAACACAAGCAATGTAACCTAATCATTTGAACCTTCCGATTAATCTGAATTTTAAAAAATATTTAAAAGAAATAATTGCCATGCTTTGATGATTGATGGATAATGAGGGGAAGAAAGAGATAGACCTAGATCTCTGGCTTGGAAAACAAGCAGGTAGTGACGTGTTGCAATTTGTGTTCTCCAGAAACAGATGCTGAAACAGAGACTGGCATGATGAGTATGTGTTAGAAACCAGATCTTGTGGAAGGGAGATGGAGAAAGCAGTTTGAGGACAGACAGAGAAGGTGAACTGCAATATAGGCCTGATGCCTGGGCCAAGCTCACAGGAGCTCTGGAGAGCACGTGGCTCATCAGATCATCCTGAGGGTCCAAAATGCTCTCACTGTGCTCTGTCACTGCATGGACATCTATCCAGGAAAGGCACAACCTTAGGGGAGATGGCTCTCTGAAGCCGAGGCCGAAACTGCAGGCTCTAACAACCTTCCAGCAGGTGGCATCAAATCTTCCTTAAGGGGACCTGGTTGGGCAGGAAGTGGTTTGAGTGAATGTGAGGAGCTCTATTCTGGACATGTTAAGATGGAAAGACCAGGAGAGAGCAAGATAGTGGCTGAGTAACAGCTTCCCTGCATCTGGTCACCGTGAGTCTGGGGAGATAAGACTCCAGGCATCTCTGGCTGGTGGGATCTGCCTATAATCATCCTTTTGAGGAAACAGGGGGTCAGTGAGAGACTTCTAGACCACAAGAGGAGGACAAAAACAGTAGAAAACTGGCAAGTGGCTGTGTGTGTTCGATTGGTCTAATCCTGCTGGCAGCTGTAAGTACAGTAGCAGCGAGACTGCAAACTGGAAAGGCCTTACCTGTGAACTGTTTGGGTGTTTTGGACTTGGCACACAGTTGAACTGCCTTGGGGAGAGCTTGAGCAGGAATATGGAGAACTTTGGGTGTTGTCTAGGGCCCCAAACTGAGCCGCTGAGCCAGACAAAGCTAATAGTGTTTGGCTGTGGGCCGCAGGGAGCCATTGTGAGAGAACTGCCCAGGCAAGGTCCGCCCTCAGGGTCACAGAGCAAGGATCAGGTGGGAGCTAGTAACCTAGTAACTGGGCAGCCTAAAGGCGGGGACTGAGCCGCCTTACAGCCCTAACCCTCAGAGGCAGAGTGAGACCAGTTTTGGCACACTGGGTAAGCCACTTCAGTAGTAATCCCAGCAACAAGCATTTTCCTGGGAAAGCTTTTGCTTAGCAAGTTTAAAAGTTCAAAGTGCCTTTTAAGAGGGCTTAAGAGAGATTTAGGGTGTCTACCCTGAAGGGTTTGAGAAATCAGTGGAGGCCTCCAGTCATATCAGCATTGTGATTAACATTTCATACCTCAGAAGACCACCTGTTGCCCAGAATATATTCAACAAGATATATATACTGCTTTGTTTTTGGTTGTTTGTTTGTTTGTTTATTTTGATGCTGTTGTTGTTCTTTTGTTTTTAATTTCAACCTTTTCCGTACAGATTTTTACTTTTCTATTTTTTCTTTTTTTTCTATCTCCATTTTTCTAGTTTAAGTACTATTTCCCATTGCTGCCTTTTTCAATAACTAGAACTTCATTTTTGCTAGTGTTTCTACCCCTATTATTTGGTTTTTCACACAATTTTATCCCGTAAAGTATTTGCTAGTGTTTCTACCCCTATTATTTGGTTTTTCACACAATTTTATCCAGTAAAGTATTCTGTTTGCTTGTTTTGGTTTAATTTATAGCATTTTTGTCTTTCCTCTCTACTTCATGGAGATGGGGTACTGTGTCCCATCAGGTTAGCAAAGAGCTGCTGACTTCAAGGGAATCACCCAACTGGGCACCCCCAGAGGTTGGGTTTTTTTTTAAGGTTGTGTCAAAGTACCCTACTGTACACCTATATTGCTCTGTCTCCCTCTTTATGTGCCTCTCTTCTTTTTGTCAATATTCCCTTTTACCCACCCCCTCTTATTTCTCTATTTTCTTTTTGTTCTTTCCTTCTTTCTTTCATCCCTTCTTGCTTTTCAACCTTCTCATCCTTCTGGTCCTGTACCAAAAGGACTCATCAAAACCTTAGTCCGCAGGCACGGGAATTTAAAGAGCAAGAGGAAGTGAAAGGAAAATTAGGGCAAGGAAATAGATAAAAGAAATCACTCATGAGGAAGAATCAGCAGAAAACTCCAGGCAACATGAAGAACCAATCCAGAACAACCCCTCAAAAGGACCATGAGGTAGCTACTGCAGAGGATTCCACCTATAAAGAAATGTTAGGAATGACAGAAAGGGAATTTAGAATACACATGATGAAAACAATAAAGGAAATGATGGAAACAATGAAGGAAACTCCTAATAAAGTGGAAAATAACCAAAAGGAAATCCAAAAACAGAATAAAATAAGAGATGAACAATATGAAGAATATAGAAAGGATATAGTGGAGCTGAAGGAACTGAAGGAGTCAATTAGAGAACTTAAAGATGCAATAGAAAATATCAGCAAGAGGTTAGACCATGCAGAAGAAAGAATTTCAGAGGTAGAGGACAAAGTTCTTGAGATAACTCAGATAGTAAAAGAGGCAGAAAAGAAGAGAGAGAAAGCAGAATGTTCACTGTCAGAATTATGGGACTTATGAAGCGTTCCAAAATATGAATTATAGGAATCCCAGAAGAGGAAGAAGAATGCCCCAGAGGAGTGGAAGCCATACTAGAGAATATTATAATATAAATGAAAATTTCTCAAACATCACCAACGATTCTGACACACTGTTTTCAGAGGGATATCGAACCCCAGGTTGCCTCAACTCTAACTGAACTTCTCCAAGATACATTGTGATGAACCTGTCCAAAGTCAAGATAAAAGAAAAGATTCTGCAAGCTGCCAGGAGTAAGTGCCAGTTGACCTACAGAGGCAAATCCATCAGAGTGACTGCAGACATCTCTAATGAAACTTTCCAAGCAAGAAGACAATGGTCATCTACCTTTAATCTACTTAAACAGAAAAATTTCCAGCCCGAAATTCTGTACCCTGCTAAGCTAAGCTTTAAAATTGACGGAGAAATCAAATCACTTACGAATATACAAACATTGAGGAAATTCTCCATAACAAGACCAGCTCTACAGGAAATACTTCAACCTGTTCTACACACTGATCATCACAATGGATCAGCAGCAAAGTAAGAACTCAGAAATTAAAGGACAGAACCTAACCTCCATACTTATGCAAAATATAAAACTAAGCAATGGACTCTCAGAAAATAAGATGAGTAGAATACCACCACTCTTATCAATTATCTCAATAAATGTTAATGGTTTGAATTCCCCACTGAAGAGACATAGATTGGCTGACTGGATTAAAAAATGCAAGCCATCCATTTGCTGTCTGCAAGAAACACACCTGGCTTCAAAAGACAAATTAAAACTCCAAGTCAAGGGTTGGAAGACAATTTTTCAGGCAAATGGAATTTGGAAGAAAAGAGGAGTTACAATCTTATTTTAAGATACATGTGGATTTAAAGCAACTAAAGTCAAAAAAACACAAAGATGGTCACTTTATATTGCTCAAGGGAAAAATACAACAAGAAGACATTTCAATTCTTCTTTTTTTTTTTTTTTTTTTGGACAACTTCTGTTTATAGTTGTATATACACATTGGCATGTATGTGAAAACTCTCAGCAGTGACATTTGCGATCCCTTAGGACTAGTCATGTTTGTTTGTTTGTTTTATTAAATCATAGCTGTGTACATTAATGTGATCATGGGGCACCATACACTAGTTTCATAGACCGTTTGACACATTTTCATCACGCTGGTTATCATAGCATTCCTGGCATTTTCTTGGTTATTGTGCTAAGACATTTACATTCTACATTTACTAAGTTTCACATATACCCTTGTAAGATGCACCGCAGGTGTAATCCCACCAACCCCCCTCCCTCCCCTCCCTTTCCCTCTTCCCCCTATTCTTAGGTTGTAACTGGGTTATAACTTTCATATGAAAGCCATAACTTAGATTCATAGTAGGGCTGAGTACATTGGATACTTTTTCTTCCATTCTTGAGATACTTTACTAAGAAGAATGTGTTCCAGCTGCATCCATGTAAACATGAAAGAGGTAAAGTCTCCATCTTTCTTTAAGGCTGCATAATATTCCATGGTGTACATATACCACAATTTATTAATCAAATCGTGGATCGATGGGCACTTGGGCTTTTTCCATGACCTAGGAATTATGAATTGGGCTGCAATAAACATTCTGGTACAAATATATTTGTTATAATGTGATTTTTGGTCTTCTGGGTATATGCCTAGTAGAGGAATTATAGGATTGAATGGCAGATCTATTTTTAGATCTCTAAGTGTTCTCCATACATCTTTCCAAAAGGAATGTATTAATTTGCATTCCCACCAGAAGTGTAGAAGTGTTCCCTTTTGTCCATGTCCATGCCAACATCTCTGGTCTTGGGATTTTGTGATATAGGCTAATCTTACTGGACTTAGGTGATATCTCAAAGTAGTTTTGATTTGCATTTCTCTGATGATTAAAGATGATGAGCATTTTTTCATATGTCTGTAGGCCGCGAGCCTGTCTTCTTCAGAGAAGTTTCTCTTCAAATCCTTTGCCCAGCCTGCGATGGGATCACTTGTTCTTTTCTTGCTTATACATTTGAGTTCTCTTTGGATTCTGGTTATTAAACCTTTGTCGGAGACATAAGCTGCAAATATCCTCTCCCATTTTGAGGGCAATCAGCTTGCTTTACTTAATGTGTTCTTGGCTGTGCAGAAGCTTTTTAGTGTGATCAGGTCCCAGTAGTGTATTTTTGAAGCTGCTTCAATTGCCCAGGGGGTCCTCCTCATAAAATACCCACCCAGACAGACTGATTTCTTCAAGGGTTTTCCCTCCACTCTCTTCTAGTATTTTTATAGATTCATGTCTTAAGTTTAAATCTTTAATCCAGTGAGAGTCTATCTTAGATAATGGTGAAAGGTGTGGGTCCAGTTTCAGTCTTTTGCAGGTTGCCAGCCAGTTCACCCAGCACCGTTTGTTAAAAAGGGAATCTTTTCCCCACTGAATGTTTTTAATTTGCTTGTCAAAGATCAAATAATGGTAAGTAGCTGGATTCATCTCGTGGTTCTCTATTCTGTTCCAGACATCTACTTCTCTGTTTTTGTGCCAGTACCATGCTGTTTTGATCACTATCTATTTGTACTATAGTCTGAGGTCTGGTAAAGTGATTCCTCCTGCTTTGTTTTTATTTCTGAGTAATGTCTTGGCTATTCAAGATTTTTTCTGATTTCTTATAAAATGACGTATTGTTTTTTCAAGATATTTAAAGTGTGACAGTGGAGCTTTAATAGGAATTGCATTAAAATTATATATTGCTTTGGGTAGTATGGACATTTTATCAATGTTGATTCTTCCCAGCCATGAACATGATATGTTTTTCCATTTGTTAACATTTTCAGCTATTTCTTTTCTTAGATTTTTATAGTTCTCTTTACAGAGATCTTCCACGTCCTTTGTTAGACAAAGTCCAAAATATTTCATCTTCTTTGGCACTACTGTGAATGGGATAGAGTCCTTAACTGTTTTTTCAGCTTGACTATTGTTGGTATATATAAAGGCTACTGATTTGTGAATGTTGATTTTGTAACCTGACATGTTGCTGTATTCCTTGATCACTTCTAAGAGTTTTGTAGTAGATTCTCTAGTGTTTTCCAGATATAGAATAATATCATCTGCAAAGAGTGAAAGTTTGATCTCTTCTGATCCTGTATGGATACCCTTGATCACCATTTCTTCCCTAATTGCAGTGGCTAAAACTTCCATTACAATGTTGAAGAGCAATGGAAACAATGGGCAGCCTTGTCTGGTTCCTGATCTGAGTGGAAATGATTCCAATTTAACTCCATTCAATATGATATTGACTGTGGGTTTGCTGTAGCTGGCCTCTATTAGTTTAAAAAATGTCTCTTCTACACCAATTTTCTTAAGTGTTCGGATCATGAAGGGTGCTGGATATTATCAAAAGCTTTTTCTGCATTGATTGAGGAATCATATAGTCTTTGTTTTTTAATTTGTTTATGTAACATACTTATATTTGAATACAGATTTGAAGAATACCACTTTTATTGGTTGATTAAGTAGGTGGGGGGTGTGTGCGTGTGTAGATTTAAATATGGGGAATGAACTTATTCTGTCTTTCAATGAATGTAGTAAAAACATGTCTCTGATTCACATTTAAGACCGAAAGACCACAGGAGCATCACATTCTTCTAAAATGATGTCAGACTATCCCGGAGGTGCATTCCCTGAAACCTTTATTGGATTCCATTTCTCTGGTCTTTGTCATGGGCTCAGAGACTCTTCTGACTCATGGTTCATGTCTAAGAGCCAGTGAGACTAACTACCAGGTTGCTGTGGTGTCCCTGTGAATACACATAAAACAACTGAGGCAGTCAGGATCTAGTCACTTGGTAATAAGGATAAGTGGTGATTAGGGCTTAATCCTACAATGAAATATGAACAGGCAGGAAAAAATCAAGCAGTATGAAAGCAAATGGATTTAGCATACTGACTGGAAAGTCAATCAAATTAAGAACACTGAACAGTTCTTTCTTAACTCTCATTGCAGTTTACAGACTACTAAAGAAAATTAAATGCCTGTAATGAGATAAGGAAAATTAAATACCTGAAGTGAGAAGGTTCTTGGTGTGGCAAAGACCCCTCTGAGTGCTCTAAACATTTTACTTAATGTTCAGACTTTATTGATCTGTTATGTCATTAACACAGTGTAGAGAAGCTAGCCAGCATGCATCATGATAAAAGCCACTGGAAGTTCACTTTTGTGTCATACCCTGGACTGAAAAATGTCTTGCCTTTCCAAGCAGTGCTGAAGTGTAGAGCATACAGTGTGATGACCTTCAATGTTAGGGTAAGTTAACTGAAATGCAAGTGCATGGAAACTGTGAAACCATGTGAACCTTCCTGCTAACAGCCATATGACTGACAGTGATTTTGATTAAGGAGGTGTTGGCTAACATCATGCAGAGATAGAAGATTCCCATAGATCAGCTCATATCCTTCTAGGTCAGTTAGGAGAAACCTGGTATAGATACTAACTCCTGCAGTACTGCACAGCTTCATTGCCATATGACCTCCTTTTGAATGCAAATCTGCATGACACTATGCCTGCTCAGTGTCTCAGCCTGGATCCTAATAAAATGCCATGAGAATAGGTCTTTGAACCTTAAACTTTGAGTTCTCAGGCTGATCTTCCTAGATCCTTATTTTCCCCAAAATTTAGACAAAAAAAATTTGGCTAGTCACAGAGCAACAAGCATTTAAGCTAATAAAATAGAGCAAAGAAAACCACCATATAGTTTGATCTAACTTTTTTTTTTTTTTTTTTTTTTTTTTGAGACAGAGACTCACTGTGTTGCCCTTAGTAAAGTGTTATAGCCTTGTAGCTTACAGCAACCTCCAGCTCCTGGGCTCAAGTGATTCTCTTGTCTCAGCCTCCCAAGTAGCTGGGCCTACAGGCCCCCACCATAATGCCCAGTTAGTTTTTTAGAGATGGGGTCTCACTCTTGCTGAGACTAGTCTTGAATTCCCGACGTCCAGCAATCCACCTGTCTTGGTCTCCCAGAGTGCTAGGATTACAGGTGTGAGCAACTGCATCCAGACAATTTAACACAACTTTAATACTATTTGAGGACCTAGCTCTCCTGTGTGTGGTTCAGTACACCCTGGATCCTCTAGGCAAACATTCAAGTCAACTACCTATAGCAATAGGCATAAATTCTTACTAAAACCTATAGAATTGACAGATATACTATGTGCTGAGTGAGGGGGTGACATCCACTAACTGCAAAACAGATGTTTTAATTGCAGAGCAATTAGAGATGCTCTGGTTTGAGATGGAGGTAAAGGCTCTTTATTTCATTCCATGGTGATGTTGTACCCTTAAATAAAATATGTAACACTTATGTAATTAGAATTTAGGCAGCCAGCACTGCACTGGATGGCAAGTTGATATGAAAGTAGAAGACAATTCTTGCAAGTTGATATGAAAGTAGAAGACAATTCTTGTTGAAAACTTGGATCTGCAGACTGCTGTTATTAGGTAATTCTGAAGTTCCAAGCTACCAGCTAGAAAGAAGGAAGGTGGCCCTTGGTCAGGGCACAAGTATACGGTGTTCTAGAGTCATTGAACAAGGTGAAGAATATTTGAATGTATATTCCATACCTTGAAATGGTGTAAAATGCTTAAAATATATATTTTATATCTTTAAATTGTCAAAGAGCTAGTTGAGGTTGGGAAAGAGTTGGTAGGAGATCTTCTAAACTCATCCAGAAAAACTTGGGTAAAATCTTTTTAATCATTAAAAATTGTGCTAGGAAATATATTATCAATTAACATGTGGAGATTACTAACAATTTTTAAAATTACAAATTTTAAAAGTGAGATATATAATACCTATAAATTATACATATATGGGTAGATGAATTTTTATGTTAGTGTGCTTATAACTATCATTAACTAACAAAGCTGAACACTGTTCTGATTTTTATTACCATATGTGAGTTTTGTTATTTGTAAAATTTATATAAGTAGGATCATACCCTGTTTGTATACCTTCTGTGAGTGATTTATTTCCTATAATATGTTTGTGAAATATGACACATCCATGTTGTTTTATGTCACCATAGTTTTATTTTCATCAATGTTGATGGGTAATACTTATGAGTACATGCTCGTACACATATGAATAAAATTGCTTCCATAGAGCATGTATATGTTCAGCTTTGTAAATACTGAAGTATTTTGATCAAGATATAATTCCTATACCACAGTAATTACAGGTTTAAGTGTAATAATTCAGTGGCTTTTAAGATATTTGTAAACCCATACAATGATTTCCACTATCAAATTCCAGAATATTTCTATCACCTTGAAAAGAAACCTTATACCAGTTAGAGTCATCCTCCATTGTTTCTCCCTTTTTTAAAAATATCAGTATTATAGCTATGTCTTTACTTTTATGAATTCTTTTGAAATGAATACCACAAGTGTTAGTAAGCTGTGGTTTTGTTTTCATTCATCATGAAAGAATTTCCTAATTTTTGAATTTCCTTTGGTTATACAGGAGTATGTTGTTTGATTTCTATACATTTTAGGATTTCTCAAAGTTTACTTCCGTATTGATATCTAAGTTCAGTCCATTGTAGTCTTAGAGAACATAATGTTATTCCTCTTATATATATTGAGACTTTTCTTTCAATGACCAAATATTCTGTCCTGGAAAATGCTCTATGTGCATTTGAGAAAAATGTGTATTCTTCTGTTGTTGGGAGGAGAGTTCTATAACTGTCATCTCTAAGGTCTGGTTGGTTTGTGGTATTATTATTATTTTTTTAATTAAATCTTAGCTGTGTACATTAGTGCAATCAATAGGTACAATGTGCTGGTTTCATATACAATCTGAAAGAATAATTAAATATAAGCTATACTATATTTATATAGTATATATAGTATAGTATGGTATTGTTCAAATCTATATTTTTGTTAATCTTCTAGCATATTTATTCTATGCAATATTGAATGTGGCTTGTTGAACTTTCTGTTATTGTTGAATTATCTCTTTTTACCTTAGTGCTTTGCTTTTGCTTTGTACATTGTGAAGCTCTGTTCCTCAGTGTATATATTTTTATGATTTGTCTTTCTGAGGAATTGACTCTTTTACCATTTTATGTCTCCTGTAACAATGTTTGCTTTAAGACTATTTTGTTTGATATTATTAGAGCCACCCTAGTTCTCTTTTGGGTACTACTTGACTTGTACATCTTTTGCATCCTTTTAATTTAAACCTGTATGTAACTTTGATCCAAAGTGTATATTTTTTAGACAGAATAGAGTTAGATCAATTAAAAATCCATTTTGCTAATTGCTGACCTTTGTTTAGAGTATTTAACTCATTTACATTTAATATAATTACTACGATGGTCAGATTGATGTCTACTGTTTTGCTTTCCATGTGTCTCTCTGTCTTTTATGTTCCTTTGTTCTTCCATTACTGCCTTGTTTTGTGTTAAATACATTTTTTTATAATATCACTTTAATTCCTTATTTCTTTTGCTATGTATTTTTAATAAGTTATTTTCTTAGCAATCTTCTTAGGGACTATAGTTAACATCTTGAGTTAATGTCCTCTAATTTAGATTAATATCAATTTAATTTCAATAATTTATAAAGCTATGCTCCTGTAGTTCCATCCTTGCTTATACTGTTATTATTACAAATTATAATTTTAGAAATTATATTGCTTATCAGAATAGATTTATTACTATTTTATTATGGAGGTGCATTTAAATGAGGTGGGAAAAAGAAATTATAAGTAGCAAATACATTTATCCCATTATTTATATTTCTTCAGGTAGTCAAGTTACCCTGTGGTCTTTATTGCATTTCATTATATGAATTCAAGTCACTGTTAGTACTTTTCAGCCTAAAGAATTTTCTTTAGTATTTTTTGAGACCCCTCAACTATCAACAAATTGTCTCAGGTTTTGTTTATGTGTGAATGTCTTAATTTCTCATTCAGTTTTGAAAGATAATTGTGTTTCATAGAGAATTTTTGGTTGACTTTTTTTTCATTCATCACCTTGTATATATCTTTCAGTTGCTTTCTAGTCTCCGTGACTGTTGAGAAATCAATTGTTGATCTTAATGAGCACTCTTTGTACATTATGAGTCACTTCTCTCTTGTTGCCATGATGGTCCTCGAGTTATCGTCAGCTTTTGACAGCTTGATTATGATTTGTTTTGGTGTAGATTCTTTTGTATATATTTTGTACACAGTGATCTCATTTCTGAACATATGCAGCATAATTATTTTCTTTCAATTCTTATAACTTACTTTTTCTTATTTTATTGCATTGGCCAGTAATGTAAGTATTATGTCAAATAGAAGAAGTGGTAATGGGCATCTTTGTTTTTTTCTTGATATGAAGGAGATAAGTTTAAATGTTTAATTATTACGTGGGTTGTGTAGATTGAGAAAATTCTCTTACATTCCTATTCTTAGCTTGCAAAGATTTTGTCAGTATTTTTTATGAGAAATATTTAAAAAATGTTCCTGAATGTTTTTCCTCATCTTTTGAGATGATCATATAGTATTTCTTTATTGTTCTGTTAGTATAGCTTATATTTAATTATTTTTTAAAGTTTTAAAAAATACTTTTGCATTTATGGATAAGGCTGACTTGATAGAAATTTTATATGCATTTTATAAATCACTTAATTTAATTTGGTAGTAATAATTAAAATTTTACAATGATTATTATGAGAAGTTGCCCATGATTTTACTTAAAGTTTAAATATTTAGGTAACAATAGCCTCATAAAATAAGTTGAGAATTATTTCTAACCTTTTTATTTTTGAAAAGAATGTATAATTCATGTAGTTTTTCCATAAATATTTCAGAAAATCTCCTAGTGAATCCATTTGGGCCTGAATTTATCAGAACATTTTAAATTAAAGGTTCAATTTCTTTTTAGATATGAACATTTTTAGGCTTTTTATTTCTTCTGTTTTCATACCCTGTGTTTTAAGGATTTTTGCTATTTCCTCTGAATTATCATGTTTCTAGGCAGAAATTTTATGCATAATGTAGTGATATATTAATATCTACACAATTTTTAGAGATGTGGTTAGTATTCTTAATACTGATATTTGTGTCAAATTATATTAATATTAGGATTTGTTTCTGTGTTTAAATAATTTTATTGCCTTTTAAATTTTATTATAACTTTCATGTAATAATTTTTATTTTGCTCTTTTTTATAGATGTTAGCTTTCTAGTATAATTCACCACTTTTTCATCATTTTTGTTCATGGATTAATTGAACTATAGTAAAATCTATATCTGTTAACTGCAATGTCAATATCATGTGTGGGTTTATTTTTATTTTCTTTGTTTTCATCTGAGTTTTGTTTAATGGTATTAATATTAGTGGTATATTAGTTTGCTAGGATTGCTGTCAAGATGTACTAAGAACTGGGTGGCTTAAATAACCAAAATTTATTCTCTTCCAGTTCTAGAGGCTAGACTTCTGAGATCAGATCATGAAGGTTGTTTCCTCCTGAGGGCTGTGAGGGAAGGATTTGTTTCAGGCCTCACTACTCGGTTTGTTTATGGCCATCTTCTCCCTGGTTTTTGTGTAGTCTCCCTCTATATATGTCTCTGTGCTCAATTTCCCACTTTCTGTAAGGAATGTGGTCATATTGGATTAGGGCCTACCAGAATATCCTCATTTCAATTTGATATTCTCTGCAACACCCTATTTCCAAATAAGGTCATATTCTTAGATTCTGTGAGTTAAGACTCCAACATGGTTTTGTCTGTTTTTGGTGGAACATAAATCAACCCCTTACACTTGATAAAGTTTGAGTGAATGAAAACATTTAGAACTTCTGTGGGATTCTGTTTTCCTCAAAGGAGAATTATTTTTGGATTTGATGTGTAAATAGAACAGGAAAAAATCATATTAATACATTCAGAAAATTAAATGATCTTCTTAAAGAAACTTATAAGGACTTCTTTAATTTTTATGTTTTCCAAGGTTTTAGCTTTTAGTGATCCTGATTCAAAGCCATGGCTATTTACCAGATCCCAACACCCAACTGTCTGATTCACTCCAGTTTTTATTACTACACATTTATTATAAACCTGATAGTTTTGCTCACTTTTTAGCTTATCAGACTTCTGTTGGGCTTTTTCTCTTTGATTGTAGGGCTCCATTGCTCATGAATTAATGAGTATGACAAGGGTGGAAGCACCTTACAGTTATCAGATCTTTCCTCTTTCTCTGCTCTCTGACATATTGGCTCCTCAAGTCCTGTCTGCCTTGGTAATCATGAGCCCCAGGTTTTATCTCTTGAGAAAAATGATACCAGCTTTGCTTAGCTGGACAGTCACTTTCTATACAGCATCATTACCTCTCTCCCTTATCCTGTATGACAGGTGAATACGTCAAGTAAAAATCAGAGTATATGTCTCATTGCAGTGATTTTTTCTTTTCTTAGGGATTTGAATTATTAATTCCTAGCCATTAGACAGATTTTCCTGCATTTTATATAGAGTTTTTCCATTATTTTGTGGGCTATTTTAAAACCACTCTCAGTTGAACTTCAATTTTTATAATGAATATTTTAAAAATAGCACATTGATAATATATATACATTATTCTTTATAAATATTTTCCCATATAGGAAATATTTGAAATTTGAACAAACAAGTGTTTTTTTTGTTTGTTTGTTTTTTGTTTTGTTTTGCATTATATCCACAAATATTTTATGGTACATACTTAACATTTATTGACTGTCTGTCTAAAATACAAAAGAAAGTGTATATCTTGTAATTTATCTGATAATCTTGCTGCCTATGCAAGAATTAGTAAACAAGAAAACAGATAAAAATTATTGTACAAAATTAAAGAAAGACTATAACTGTGAAAGTTAGGCATGCATGGTTGAATTTTTAAATATAAGAAAGTACTTTTAGAAAATGTAGTATTTTCTTGATCTAAATGAGTAAATTTTTATAACACAGATGTGAAAAATTTTTTTTTATAGCACATTCTGACAAATATCCCAGATGAATTTGAAAGACAAGAGAATAGGGATGTGATAGGAACTAGTATAAAGGAATCTAAATACATAGTGGATCACAAATCCATTTTTTTTTTTTTTTTTGGTGTATTTGTCATATTCAAGAGCAGAATTAAAAGTGCAGAATATTAAATTAGTAATGCCAGAAGTGAACTTACAAAATTGTGTCAGGGTATAGATTAGAAGCCATTGAATTGATGAATGAAGGGATGGCTGACAATATGTGGGCTGGAGAGACATATATAAAATTTATAGCTTTTTCTGAGGGGATGAGATATGGAACATGAAAAAGATGAAACAAAATCTCTAGTGATGAGGTTACTGAGTTCAGATTTCTGGTATAACATTTAAAGAGCTTGAAAGTTTTTATTTTCATTCTCAAAGAAGAAAATAAATCCTGAAAAGTTGAAAATTGTCAACTCTTAGAAGTTTCAGAGCATTGAGGTCACACAGAAATCTAATGTCCCAGAACTGGAGAGACACTTGGGAGAATCCAGGGGGCCCTACACTTTTGTGGGGCTCAGAAATATCTAAAAAGGGTGTATGATTGTACCTGTACTAAACATGTACAGAATTTATCCCTTGTCATTATTCTCTAAACAATGCTGTGTAGTAGCACTTGCATTGTTTAGGCATTGTAAGTAATCTACAGATGATTTAAAGCACGGGTCCAACCTTTTTTTTTTTTTTTTTTTAATCTCTTTGCTTCACATTGGAAGAAGAGTTGTCTTGGGCCACACATTAAATACACAAACACTAAAAATGCTAATTAGTAAAAGATAAAAAAAAAAACCATAAATAGGTTCACTAAGACTTTTCATGATCTTCAACACAGATAAGCAAAATGAGGCCTCATAAAATCAGCCCTCAATCATAAGTTGGATACCTCTCATTTAAAGCATACAAATTGATGTGTGTAAGTTATATAAGCAAATACTACACCTTTTTAAGGGATGGGAGTATCTATAGATTTGGTATCTGCATGGAGGGGGAGGGGTCTTCTAGAACCAATACTCCATGGATACTGAGGATGGCTGTATTAGAAGGAGCCCAGGAGTGTGAATGAAGGGACTTATCAGAATCTCCTGATGGACCCAGAATCAGTAGGAACATGTCAACTGTAGTTGAAAGATGGATACAGGCTCAATGTGGACTTACTTGACAGCTGCAAACACTAAGGGGACTCAGGCTTCCCGTTATAGGCTTTTTCTGAGGGGATAAGATATGGAACATGAAAAAGATGAAACAAAATCTCTATTGATAAGGTTACTGAGTTCAGATTTCTGGTATAACATTTAGAGCTTGAACGTTTTTATAGGCTTCCCATTAGGAAAGTATCACATTCAGGAACCCTACCCAGGTTCTCAATGTGAAGTCTGGAGAAAAAAAAAAATTCCATCTTGTTCCAGCAAAGCATAATCATATGGAAATATGCCGAGGGCTCTTTGTTCTCCTTGGAAGATCAGCTGTCAGGAGAAACTATTCAACAGAGCCTGTCGGACTGGGATTTTCCCAAAGCCTACCGAACTTGGGGAAGGGAGATGCTCAGCTCAGGCACTGGAAGAATGAGACCTGGTCATAGGACGGTAGAACTCTTCCCCTCTACCAACTTCTTACTGCCAGATGACTGGAATTCCCACATAACAGTAAAGGACTATAACTACGAGAGCTACAAACCTCAGACTCTATTTAAGATGCAGTCTCTAGGGAAACTCAAAACAACAGTGCGGATAAAAACAGGAACCCTGGTGTATGTGGGGGGGGGGGCTACTGAGACTGATATCACAGCTACAGCAACCAGTTAACACAATCTAATTTCTAGCCAGATAAACATGAAAACTAACACTAAAAACCTATTTACCTATCGTTCTTTTACTCAGTACATTTTGTATGACTTTTAACAAAAATTAAAAGTCATGTTAAATGTGAGAAAACAGTCTAGAGAGACAAAGAAAATTTCAGAACCAGACTCTGATATGGTAGAAATGTTATAAGTATCAAACTGAGAATTTAAGATTACTATGAAATATGCTAAAGGATCTAGTGGGAAAAAAACTTGATAACATGCAAAATATACAATGTAAGCAAAGGGAAGGAAATGCCAAGAATACAAAGGAAATGCTAGAAAACAAAAACACTAACAGAAATGAAGAATCCCATGTGTGCAGTTGTCAACAGACTGGACACAGCTGAGAAAAAAATTAGTGAGCTTGAAGTTAGTGAGCTTCAAGAAATGTCAATGGAAACTTTTAAAACTGAAGAGGGAAGAGATAATGACTAAAATGAATGAAAGAGAATACTACCAGGATTGGCCTTGTTTAGCTCTGAGTTAGACAAGACCAGGTACATTCAGAGTAGTAAGGCCACAGATGATGGAGCAGAATATCAAAGAACCATGGGACAATGACAGAAATATTAACAGATGAGTAATATAAGAAGGGGGAGAAAGAGAAGGGAGCATAACAAATATTTATAATAATAATAGCTAAGAATTTTCCAAAATATATAACCTACAGTAAAGTATAGATCAAGAGAGTCCAGAGAACTCCAACCAGGATAAATCCAAATCTACACCCCAGTGTACTATGCTCAAACCACAGAAAATCAAAGACAGAGAGAAAATCTGTAAGAAACCAGAGGGGGGAGACCACATGCCCTAACATAAATATAAGAATTACATCAAATTTCTTCTTAAAATTACACAAGCAAGAAGAGAATCCAGTGAAATATTTAAACAGTTGAAAGAAAAGAAACACCAACCCATATCTAGTGAATTTATCCTTCAAAAGTGAAGAATACTTTCTCCAACATACAGAAATTGAGTAAATTTATTGCCAGTAGACCTGCTTTGTAAGAGATATTAAAAGAAGTTTATCGCAGCCCAATTTACAGTTGTCAAAATGTGGAAACAACCTAAACGTCCTTCAAACCAGGAATGGATTGGTAAGTAGTGGTATATATATACCATGGAATATTATTTAGCCATAAAAATGGAGATTTTGCAGCATTTGTACTAACCTGGATGGAGGTGGAACACATTATTCTTAGTGAAGCATCACAGGAATGGAGAAGTATGAATCCTCTGTATTCAATTTTGATATGAGGACAATTAATGACATGGTGGGACATGGGGGAAGGGGAGACCAGATAGAGAAGGAGGGAAGTGGTGAAGGAAAGAAAAAGAAGATAAAGAAAAAAACAAACAAACAAAATAAAATAGTGACTAATTCTTACATAAATTGGATTTAATTTTGACCAAATTACATCACTTAAACATTAATTTTTAATTCAACTTTTTAATATGTTGTTTAGGATATTTCATCCTCATTTATAAGTGACTTACATTTGTAATTTCCCCTTTTTAATAATATATTTTCTCCAATTTTAATATTGGGTGTACCCAGAACCAGTAGAATGATTTTGAAGTATTTCCTCTTTTTCTATTGTCTATAAGATTTGGCATGATCTGTTTTTTGAAATTATTTTTTACTTTTATTTATAAATATTAGTTGTCTATTTTTTGATACTTAAGAAAAATAAGAAGAAGTTAACTGATGACTCCATACTGAATCTCAGAGTCAAAGCATTCTATAATAGACATACTCTTATTTGACAATGTGAATGTTACTTTTTTTGCATTATTATTATTATTATTGCTTAATATTTCGATGTAGCAATTGTCTCATTCCTTTTCTGAATGTATTTATGTTCATTTGCTCTTTGCGAGGTTTTTGTTTCTAGTCCTTATCTTAAACATTGTTATTGTTATTAAATTTTAAGCCTTTTTAATTTTTGTGAAGGCAAAAGAGTGGAAACCTAGTAAACACATGCACATGTAAAAATTTAAAAAAAAAAGTAGCTCTTCAAAAAAATCAAATCTGCATAAAAGAAAGAATGTTAGAGCAGGAATACCTGAAGGTAAAATAAAACAGTTTATATTTCTTACTGTTAATTTATTTGATAGTTAATTGTTCAAAATAATAGCAAGAGTATAGTCGATGATTATAGCTTATAGCTAAAAAAAAATGAGTGTCATTGTGTTATAAGTAATGGGAGAACTGAACTGTGGATACTTTATTACTAGTTATCTGCAGATTTGGATTAGTTGTAAATGTACATTGCAAACTCTGCAACCACTAAAAAAATAAAATAAAATTAGGATGCTAAGAGAGGAGAAAAATATAAAATGCTCAACTAAAACTTGAAAAAGCTTAAGAAGAGTGGAAGGTTTAAAAAAATAGAAACAACAAAGTTATAAATAAAAAATAGGTCCAAATATTGCAGATATTAATCTAACTATATCAGTAAACACTTTAAATGTGAATTGTCTTTTTTTTTTTTTTTTATTAAATCATAGCTGTGTACATTGATATGATCATGGGGCATCATACACTAGTTTCACAGACCAGTTGACACATGTACATCACACTGGTTAACATAGACTTCCTGGCAATTTCCCAGTTATTGTGTTAAGATATTTACATTCCACATTTACTAAGTTTCACATATATCCTTGTAAGATGCGCCGCAAGTGTGTTCTCACCAATCTCCCTCCGTTCCTCCCTTTCCCCCTTCCCCCTATTCCTAGGTTGCAATTGGGTTATAGCATTCATGTGAAAGCCCTAAATTAGTTTCATAGTAGGGGTGAGTACATTGGGTACTTTTTCTTCCATTCTTGAGATAGTTTACTAAGAAGAATATTTTCCAGCTCCATCCATGTAAACATAAAGGAGGTAAAGTCTCCATCTTTCTTTAAGGTTGCATAATATTTCATGGCAAACACATCAATTTAAAAACTGAAACCAAGCATGTATAATGGTTCACATCTTTGATCCTAGCACTCTGGGAGGCCAAAGTGGAAAGATCCCTTGAGCTCAGGAGTTGGAGAACAGCCTGAGCAAAAGTGATACCTGTCTCTACTAAATATAGAAAAATCGGCTCGGCATTGTGGCTGGTTCCTGTAGTCCCAGCTATTTGGGAGGCTGTGGCAGGAGGATCCTTTGAGCCTGGTAGTTTGAGGTTGCTGTAAGCTAGGCTGATGCCATGGTCCTTTATCTTGGGCAACAGACTGAGACTCTTTTTCAAACAAATAAACAAAACCTGACTAAGTGCATAAAAAATCAAAACCCAAATATTTGTTGTCTAAAAGGAACACACTTTTATATAAGACAAAGGGCGTTAAAAGTAAAGGGAAGGAGAAAGATAAACCACACTAATCATAATCAAAATAAAGCTGGAGTAGCTAGATTAATTTCAGACAGAATAAACTTCAAACCAAGGAAAATTATCAATGATAAAGTGGAACATTACATAATGTTACAGGGATCAGTTTTCCAAAAAGACATGGCACTCCTTAACATGTATCCATTTAACAACAGAACATCCATACATGATATGTGAGACAAAAACATATAGAACTTAAAGGAGAAATAGATGAACCTACTATGATAGTGAGAGATGTTAATTCCCCTCTATCAGAAATGGGCAGAACCAGCAGGGAAAATTTTAACAAGGCCAGAGTGGAACACATCAATCCACTGGTGCTATGGACTGAATACTGGTGTCCCTTCTCCCAAATCCGTATGTTGAAACTCCAATTCTCACTTTGTTGGTATTTGGAGATGTGGGCATTGGGAAGTGATTAGCATTAGATCCTAAATACTGAGGATGGTGCCTTCATGATGGGACTATACTTATAATAACAGGAACAAAGACTGGTGGCACCCTCTCTCTCTGCCGTGCAAGGTTACAGAAAGAAGGTATAGCTGC
Source organism: Loris lydekkerianus (assembly GCA_963574355.1). Classification (NCBI taxonomy): domain Eukaryota; kingdom Metazoa; phylum Chordata; class Mammalia; order Primates; family Lorisidae; genus Loris; species Loris lydekkerianus. The sequence continues at coordinate 4,880 of CAUYPK010053034.1, read as the reverse complement.
AAGGCAGAAAGAACACCACATCCAGACACCACATGTGCTGTCACTTTGATCTTAGACCCCCTAGCTTCCAGAACTATGACAAATAAATGTTTCTTGTTTAAGACACTCAGTTTTTGGTATTTTGTTATACTGGCTCAAACTGACAAAGGCAATTAGATAACATTTAAGGAATATTTCATCCAATGACAACAACAATTACATTCTTGTTAAACTCATATGAAATAATTATCAGGAGAGACCACATTCTGTGCCGTAAAACCCCTCAACAAATTTGAAAACTAGACATCATCCAAACCATGCCGTCATACCATAGTGGAAGTAAACGAAAAATCAGTAATAGAAAGATACTGTAAAAAAACAAAAAAACAAACAAAAAAACCCAAATATATGCAGATTAAACAACATACCTTACGATAACACAGAGGTATAAAAAAAAAAAAAAAAGAGAGAGATCAGGAAATATATTTAAAATAAAATCTATCAAATTTGTGCGACACAACAAAAATAGCACTTAGAGAGAAATTTATGGAATTGAATGCATACATTAGAAAATATGAGACCTAAAAATAGATATTCTAAGCCTATACATTAGGAAATTAGAGGAAGAGAGCATTTAAATTCAAAGAAAGTAAAAGAAAAGAGATAATAAAAATAAGAGCAGAAATCAATAGAATTTTAAATAGGAGAACAAAAATAAATGAAATTAAAAGCTGAAATCAATGGAACTAAAAGAGCAAATCAATAAAATTGATAAACTCTTAGGCCATTCATGAAAAAGAGAGAAGACAGAAATTACTAACATTGAAAGTCAAAGACACCCATCATCATTGGTCTCATAAATATTAATACAATAATAAGGAAACATTAATATGTCTATCTCACTTATTTAATAACTTATTTAGAATTAACCAATTCCCTACAGACACAATTTATCATAATGCACACAAAGAGAAATTAAAAAAACCAAATAGTTGTACATTTGTACAAAAGAAATCAAATCAATAACTAATAACCTTAAAAACAAAAGCACTGGACCGTGAGGTTTCACTGATGAATTCATGATTTAAGAAGGAAATATCAGGCTTGGCACCCGTAGCTCAGTAGTTAGGGCACTAGCCACATAAACTGGGGCTGGTGGGTTCGAACCCAGCCTGGGCCAGCTAAACAAAAATGACAACAACAACAAAAAGAATTGCCAGGCATTGTAGCGGACGCCTGTAGTCCCAACTACTTGGGAAGCTGAGGCAAGAGAATTGCTTAAGCTCAAGAGTTGAGGTTGCAGTGAGCTGTGACGCACAGCACTCTACTAAGGACAACAAAGTGAGACTCTGTCTAAAAAAAAAAAAAAAAAAAAAAAAAAAGAAGAAGGAAATATCAATTCATTACAATGTCTTCCAGAAAACAGACACAGAGGGAACATTTCCTAATTAATTCTATGGGGTCAGCATTACCATGACACTGAAACCAGATAAACACATTACAAGAAGGGAAAACTACAGACCAGTATCTCAGAAGTATAATGTAAAAAGTGTCAACAGACTATTATAAAGCTAAATTCAGCAATGCACTCAAAGAATTGTGTACCATTTCCAACAGGAATTTATTCCAGGTATGAAAACTGTGTTTGATACATGAAAATCTATTAAAACACCCATTCACATCAATAGAATAAAGAGCAAAAATGCATAAAATAAAAAAAAAAAACTTGACAAAACCTAATACCCATTCCTAATGCTAACTCTCAGTAAACTAGGAATAGAAAATAACTTCTTCAACTTAATAAAAAAAATCTATAATAAACCTTCAGCTACAATACACCTACAAGAAATATCACACTGAGTGACAAGAAGCTACATTTCTGCTAAGATTGGGAATAAGACAAAAATGTCCTCTCTCACTCTTCTTGTTCAGAATTCCACTTGCAGTTCTAAATACTGCAATAAGACATGAAAAGGATATTAAAAACCATACAGATTGGGCATAAAGAAATACAACTGTCATTGTTTGCAGATTACCTGATGTGTGTGTATAGAAACTCCCAAAGAGTTGTCCAAAGGACTCCCAGAACTAATAAATAATCACTTATATCCAGTTTTTAAGATACAAAGTTAATACAGAAAAGTAGTTCCCTTTATAACTGCATTGAATACTTAAAATTTGAAATTAAAAGCACAACACTATTTACATTAACACTCCACAAAACAAAATACTTAGGTATACATCTAACAAATTATATATATGATTTATATGAGGAAAACTATAAAATCCTAAAGAAATCTGAATCCAGTAAGATGTTTTTAGCAGTTCTACCCAACTTTAGTTTTAGATTCAACACAATCCAAATCAAAGTCTAATCATATTACTTTGTGGATATTGACAAACTGATTTTCAACTTTAAATGGAAAAGCAAAAACCCAATGTTAGGCAAAGCAGTGTGGGAAGAGGAATGGAGTCTAAGGGCTGATCTTGCCTGACTTCATGGTTTACTATAAGGCTACAGTGATTATTCATCCCAGAAATAGACCCACACAAATACAATTACCTGATCTATGACAAAGGAGCAAAGGCAGTCGAGAGAAGAAAGGATCATCTTTTCACCAAGACAGTGCAGAAACAAATGGACACAAATAAGCAAAGCCATGACTCTGAGCGCTTAATCCAAACCTGTCATAAAATTAACTCAATATGAATCAGGTAGTGACCTAATTGTAAAAATATAAAAGTTACAGAAGACAACAGAGGAATAAGTCTGGGGGGAACGTGGATTTGTCAATGCCTTTTTAGAAACATCAAAAGCATGAGCTATAAAAAAATGTCAGTAAGTCTGAATTCTCTAAAGTAAACTTCTCTGCAAAGACATTGTTAAGATATTGAAAAGCCATTTCACAGACTAGGAAAAAATCTTTGCAGATAAAAGATTTGTATCCAAAATATACAAAGAACCCGTAAAACTCAACAATAAGAAATGAACAACCCAGTTAAAATGTGGGCAAAATATCTGAACTTCACCAAGGAAAACAGACAGATGGCAAATTTAGGAAAAAATGCTCAGCATCATATGTCATAGGGGAACTGCCAATTAAAACGATGGGAAAATAAAATACAAAACACTGATAGCGCCAAGTGCTAGCAGGGATGTGGAGTAATAGGAGCTCTGCTATTGACTGGAATGCTAAACGTTACCAAATACTTCAGAAGATGGTTTGGCAGATTCTTATAAAACTAAACACAGTCTTCCCAACTTGTTCTTCTAGGTATTTACCCAATGAGTTGAAAACTTAAATTCGTATGCACAAAAATATTTGGATGCTTGCAGCAACTTTGTTCATAATTGCCAAAATTTGAAGGCAACCAGAATGCTGTTCAACAGGTGGATGGATAAATAAATTGCAGTTTGTAATTACAATGGAATATTATTCAATAATAAAAAGAGAAGAACTATCAAGCTGTGAAAAGACATGGAGGAACCTGAAGTGCATATTTCTAAGTGAACAAAGCCAGTATGAGAATACCACATATTATATTATTCCAAATTTTTGACATTCTGGAAAAGAAAGAGCTATCAAGACAGGAAAAGCTAAGTGGTTGCCAGAGATGTTGGGAGGAATGAATAGGAGGAGCTCACAGGATCTTTAGGGCAGTTAAACTATTCTGTAGGATACCATAATGATGGATATGCACAATGCATTTGTCAAAACCCATAAAGCTGTACAATACAAAGAGTGAACTCTAATGAAAACTACACACTGTAGTTAATAATATATTAACATGGCTCATCAGTCATAGCACATCCTCCACACCAATTCAAGACATTAATAATACAGAAAACTGGGTGGGGAGAGAGGAAGTATGGGGAAACTCTCTGTACTTTCTGCTCAATTTTTTTGTAAACCTTAAACTGTCCTAAAGTCTATTAATTTTTTACAAACCATCTTCTCTCTTTTGCACATGGTTCTTTCAATTTTTTTTCTTTATTTTATTGTTAAATCGTTGCTATGTACATTAGTGATATCAAAGGGTACAATATGCTGGTTTCATATTCAATCTGAAATAATCTCATCAAACTGTTCAACGTAGCCTTCATGGCATTTTCTTAGTTATTGTATGTAGACATTTGTATTCTACATTTAGTAAGTTTTGCCTGTACCCATTCTAAGATGCACCATAGATGTGGCCTCACCCATTACCCTCCCTCCACCCTAACATGACCCTTCCCTTCCCCTCCCTTGGCCCTTTCCCCATAGTCTTGTGCGATAGTTGGGTGATAGCCTTCATGTAAAAGCTATAAATTAGCTTCATAGTAGGGCTGAGTACATTGGATACTTTTTCTTCCATTCATGAGATACTTTGCTAACAAGAAGATGTTCCAGCTCCATCCATGTAAACGTGAAAGAGGTAAAGTCTCCATCTTTCTTTAAGGCTGCATAATATTCCATGGTATACATAAACCGCAATTTGCTAGTCCATTCATGGGTCGATGGGCACTTGGGCTTCTTCCATGACTTAGAAATTATGAATTGGGTGGCAATAAACATTCTGGTACAGATGTCTTTGTTATATTGTGATTTTTGGTCTTCTGGTTATATCTAGTAGAGGTATTATAGGATCGAATGGCAGGTCTACTTTTAGATCTCTAAGTATTCTTCAAACATCCTTCCAAAAGGAACATATTAGTGTACATTCCCACCAGCAGTGTAGAAGTGTGCCATTTTCTCCACATCCACACCAAAATCTCTGGTTTTGGGATTTTGTTATGTGGGCTACTCTTACTAGGGTTAGGTGATATCTCAAAGTAGTTTTGATTTGCATTTCTCTGATGATTAAGGATGATGAGCTTTTTTTCATGTGTTTGTAGATCATGTGTCTGTCTTCTTTAGAGA
>CAUYPK010053032.1:0-53081 GCA_963574355.1 Loris lydekkerianus | reverse complement strand
TGCCGAAAAACCCAAACTTGGCACAAATTTTGTGCGGGGGGGGGGGGGAGGGAGGGGAGCGAGGAGGACTCGGCTTATACTCGAGTATATAGGTAGTTCACATAACAGTTATTTAAATTAAACAATTGTATTTCTTTTTCTTTTTTATTTTTTTTTTGGATAAAAGAATCCAAATAGTACAGTGATTTAAAACTTACTATAATTCATTAAAGAAAATCAACAAGCAGCTTAATAGTCAGACATTATGTAGTATTTATTTGTAACTTTCAAATCATACTTTCATTCCATTTATTCAAAAGATCTTATAGTAATGTATCACTATTATTATTTTTGAGACAGAGTCCCATTCTGTCACCCAGGCTAGAGTGTACTGGTGTCATCACAGTTCACACCAGCCTCAAACTCCTGGGCTCACGCAACCCTCCTGCCTTAGCCTCCCAAGTAGCTGAAACTACAGGTGCCTGACACCACACCTGGTTAGCTTTTCTATTTTTTGTAGAGATGGGGTCTTGCTCTTGCTCAGGCTGGTCTCATACTCCTGGCCTCAAACAATTCACCCACCTCAGCCTCCCAGAGTGCTGGGATTTCAGGTGTGAGCCACCACACCTGGCCCAATTGTTATATTTATATATATAAACGTTTTTCTACAATAAAAATTTGTATGTAATTTTTAAGTTTTATTTTATGTAAGTACAATGCTTTACTAAATAATTTTTCACAGACTGAGTTATTATAATCATTAGCAGACAAATGATCAAAATTTTTAAAATATTGTGAATTTTTTAGCTTACTAAACATAAAAGTGAAGTTTTATTTGAAATGCATCTCAATAGATGGATGAGGCTTTCAAAAATTAGTTCAGGTTTCTTATTGCTAGAATGACATATACGGAACATCTAATTCTATTTTAATATGATGTTATAGATAGAGGTGCTAAGAAATCTGACTCTTATAAACAACTAGAGAAGGGGAGAAGGAGGCATTTTATATCAGTGTAACCAGATTCTTTTATAGTCCTTCTGAGATAGAGGCCAAAAAAAATCATAGTTATCTATTTGCAAAACAACATAATAAAGAACAAAATAAATTACATATATATATATATGTATATGTATGTATATATATATAAAATTATATAAGATAATAAAAATTATTCCTATGGTTTAAATGTCCCCTCCAAAACTCACATTGAAATTTATTGCCATTATAACAGAGTTGAGAGGTAGGATTAGTCAGTGATGGTGGACCCCCAGGGCTTGGGCTAGTTTTTGTGGATGTGTGTCCTGGATAAAGGGTGAGTTGGGTCCGACAGCCTCCCTCTGTCTCACACTGTGAGGTGTTCTCAAGACCATGTGGTGCCTTCTGTGTGTTGTGATTCACTGACGCCCTCCCCAGGTGTGGCCCCTCAATCTTGGATTTTCTTATCTGTAGAAATGCAAGCCAAATCTCTTATCTTTTTCAATTACCCAGTCTGTGGTATTCAGTTATAGAAGTAGAAACAGACAAAGAAAATTACTGGCATAACTTTTTGTTTTGATAATAGTGTGATTTTTAAAAATAATATAAATTTAGATGACAATTCCATTAGGTTCTTCTTTAATGTTTGTGGAAACCAAAGAAATCCCTGATTTGTGAAGGGATTTGGCTCCCTGAGAACCATACACTAACTACGTCAAAATCAATTTCTGTATTTCAAGCTTGGTCATTGTTCTTGCACTTTGGAGTTAAGGTAGTATAGCAGGAATCAGCATGGTTTAGGGGTTGCGTTTATTCTTTAAGTATAGAAAACGGATTGTGAAAATGTAATGAAGAGGACAGCCTACCAAGTCATGTTCTCAGCTGTGCTGGCTTTAAGAACTGGGAGCTGGAGACCTAGACCCTATGGCTGCTAAATTTCCTGAGCTACCTGTCCCTGTGTCCTCTTTGGCAACCTCTGTGCTCCTGTGGGGAGAGGCGTCTGCCATTGTAAAGGCCAACAGCCTAGCAAGTTAGTGAGTATAAGGATACGGAAATGATATGGAGCAGGAAAGAAGACCCAAACATCCTAAGAAAATCTATTTTTAAAAACTGACTGGAGATATTTTTGGGTCAATAGCCAGATAGGTACAAATTAAGATTTCCTACACTATGAGAATAAGCACTCTGAAACAGAGATGGGAAAGTGTACTCCACTTACCACAGCAAAATACTTAGGGATAAATTTAACAAGAAAGGCACAGAAATTATGAAATCTTATTGAATTAAATAATATCTCAACAAATGGAAAGCATAAAATGGAAAGATTATATTATTCAAATTAATTAATTTATACATGTAACATAATTCACATTCAAAAATTATAGATTGAATATACATACATATTATTTTAACTAAAATTGAAATGGAAAGCATAAAATGGGAAGATTATATTCATATCAAATTAATTTATACAAGTTATATTATAATTAGAATTCAGAAATTATAAATTGAAAATATGTACAAAATATTATTTTAACTAAAATTGCATTTTGGGGAGGAGGAAAAAAGTAGTAAAATGATGTTAAAGTATGTGAAGAATAAGTGTCCAGTAACTATGAAAGTAAAACTATCACAAGAAAATCTATGGGACCATGAAGACAACCTTGTATAGAAAGCGTGAAGACCTTAACCAGGCCTTAAAAATCCAAATCTACAAAAACTAGGTGATAGGTATATTTTTACAATAAAATTAAAACTTCCTTATGGCAAAATTATGAAGACAAATTCAAAAGACAAATGCTAAATGCAGATCAATATTGCAACTCAAATGACAAAACCTTAACATAGAGAGCATTTCCATAAATTGAGAAAGCAACAAATATCCCAATAGAAAAAAATGGACCAATGAAATGAAGAGATGGGTTAGATTAAATCCTAAATTCCAGAAATTATATGCATGTTTAAATTCTCTAACAAATGTAAACAAAATAAAAATTCAGGGATAAACACAATCCAGTTATCAAGGAAATATAACCAGCTTTGACTCACAAACACTTCCAAATGTTTCAACACTAACAGCAGTAAGGAAAGAGCATGTTGAGGAATGTCCTGACATGTGTCACAGTAGGAGAGTGTGTGCGGTGGGAGGGGGGATGTTTATGGTGGGAATTCACATGGTGTGTGTGGTGGGGAGGTGGCTGTTGCGAGACTCCACTGCAGTAAAAACTTTTGAAAAGTACTTAACTAAATTTGTTAAAACTTTAAAAATCTATCCTTTGATCTATCATTTCCACTCCTGGCAATTATCTCAAAAAACTAAAAGTGCCAGTATGGAGAGACAGTAATTTAGAAGGATATTAATTATGGCACAATTTCACATGGAAAAAAAGGTGAAACAAACACCATCAGTAGGAGAGTTGCTGAATGAACGAATGAACTTGTACATAAGAACCATGGAATAGGGTTACAAAGGATTAATTAGAGCTCTACTAGTTGACTTAGGGGTTTCCATGAGGTGTTAGTGAGCAAAACAAACCAACAGGCAAATACATAAATACAAACAAGATATAATATAGCATGCATAATATGATAGCATTTATGTGTGGCAAAATCAAAATATTCTGCCCATGTGTATTATTAGTTTGTACATGTGTCTGTGTATGGGTCAAGGTCTGTATTTCACATTGTGAATATGGGTTTCCTTGAATGAGGGTGGGAAAGAGTGTTTTGTGAGTTAAAATATAGGAGAAATGAGGAGAGGGCAGCAAATCAAAAGAAGAAAGGAAAAAAAATACTGGATTTAAAAACCCATTTTAAATCTGCATTTATATGAACCACATGTGCATTTATATAAAATTATATGTGAGAAATGAAAAATAAAGATTTAGTTTTTTAATAAAGAACTTAGAAAGAGGTCAAATTCAAAATAAAGGGTTAAAAATAGATACTAGTTTAAAATTTTCTTTTTATTGAATTAAAAACTGGTGTTCAAAACCTGAAATGATATGTTGCACGAGAAAAGTCGGTGTGCAAATGAGTAATGCCAACAGGGAGCTCTCAACAAGCAGAGAAAAGGGACCATAAAGGGAGAAGTCGGTAAGTGGCCTTCGCAGGACTGGCTGGACCAGGCACACACAGAACTGGCAAGGACACGGTCATGATGTGCAGAGCCGCAGGGCACGTTCGTCAGTGCTGTGCCCACAAGACAGGTTCTGTGGAAAGAGGAACCTGGGGTTGGCAGGGCAGGGCAGATGGTTTTGGTGCATGCTCAGGAGGGGCCCAATTTCAGGGTTTCTCAAGTTAAGTGAAAGAAATTCCTGAGGTGTGGTGCACAGTAGGGTTTTAACACACAATGAGAAGGAATCAATAACAAACAGACCAGGATTTTTATATATACATACTGCAGATATCTAATCTCTTTGTGAGGAAATTTAAGTAACATTTAAAACCTACACATGGGTCAATTTCATATAATCACTCGGATCTAGGAAAACAGATTTCATGCTCACATTTCCTTACTCGCTAGAAACAAGAGTGTGAGCAACAAGTCTCAGGACGGGGGCAGTGGGAGTGAGCGCCACACCCCACAAAAACAGCAGACTGAATCTTGGGAGGCGGTGGGTGACAAGGAAGAATTGGTCATTTCTGAGACAGGTAAATTTAGACAAGGCATAGCCAAAAGTGGATACGAGGGGCTGGACTAAAAATCAAAGGAGAGGGCTGAGGATGAGCCGCCTTCTGCAGGACGTCAGGGTGTGCTCTCCCTCCCAAACTGACCTAACGCTGCTCTTGCTGACAGCAGTTATTCTCCCCCATGGACTCTCCCCCTCCTATATTGAAAGCTATTAAATGAAAGATCTAAGTTAGAGTCACCTCCTCTCCACAGCAGAGGCCCTTTGTAACAGTGGATGACGAAATGGAAGATCATGTTAGTGTGTTTCTATTTACTGGTAACTTTTAAATAAGAAAAACAGAATTCTGAGAATGAGTAATTATCATAAAAATGAATAAGTAAAGACTACAATTAGGTGTTTTATAAATTTCATCTAGTTTTAAAACAACTTTATGAAATTCTGAACTCAGGAATATATGGTAAAAATCAATATTCAGAATTGTAAATTGATGAGTAATCAATTTATAAGAAAACAAGCTCATTTTGTTCACCTTTCAAATTAGTAGGATAACAATCTTTGGAAGAAATGAGAAGAAAATATGAGAAAAACTTTTAAGATAAATCTCTGTGAAGAATGAGAACAAGAATTTTCACAAACTATACCAATGAGGATTTGTCTTATGTGTTTAGAAGAGGCTGAGCATTCCCTTATTCTCTCTTAAATATCTAGTAGTCCTTCTATGGACTCTAAAGTTTAATGATGTATGTTGATTTCTTAACAATATTTAATAATTAATTACAATTGTATTTGAATTGCAACAACAGTGCTTACTTTGAGAACCAGAAGTCAGGTGGACAGGTGCCGATGGCTGTTGTGGTCTCAACCCTGGTTTGGGGGGTAATTCTTTAGCCTAGGAAGAACAAAAATAAATGTACATAACCCTAAAACCCTGTTTTTACTTAGACACATGTAACACATTTTCCTTCTAATGAGTTTATGTGACAGATTTTATCATTTGCACTTATTGGTGAGGTCCCCTGAAGCAGATGGCAAGACTAAGATGGACCCAGGAGGCTCTTCCCTCACCCAGGCCCCTCTGACAACCGGGGCAGGGTTTGGAGGAGCTGCAGGTGTGAAGATGGGTGACGGCTCAGTGTGGAGCGGGAGAGGCAGCAACAAGCGAAACTCTGCCTCAGCCTTCATTCCGAACAGGGTCAAGCTGACTCTGGAAGGGCTGTGAGGCTGCAGAGAGGCACAGGCCCTCAGTGTCAGCAGCTGCTGCTGGTGTTAATTAATGTCGCAAAGTTCAATCATGGAAAACAAGCCATGTTTCTCCTTGAAATCTGTGCATATGAAATGTCAGGTATGTGGCATTTTCACACGAACGCCATGTAAGTGAGAGTAACGGGCAGAGTAACAGGGAGGGTTCAGCTGCCAAGAGGTGCCCAGGCCGGACCTTGCGCTGCTGCTCACGTGCTGCTTGCCTGGCATTGATTCGTTGTCCTTCATTTTCATACTTTTCAGTAAAGGAATAGAGAATTTCATAGAGATCTTCTGCTTGAGCAGGCGGCGGTATATCTCCAAATAAAATATCATAAGCTCGAATATCTTGGCAATAAAATCTAATAAACACAGAATTGAAAACATTTCTTCAATAGACACAGACTTTTCTAGAATCAAACACAACACACTCGTGTCAGCACTCTGCATGGGCCACCGTTCACGCTGACCGTAGGTTGCAGCCCACGTTTAGCTCTTACGTTTGTTCCCAAGGTCTACTGTAGCCATTCTGATCCGTGTCCTTTCTCTATTAACATAAAAAGCACATCCACATGTGCGTGTGAAAACTTACACATATATACATAAATTTATATGTAGACACAGAAATACACATACAAGCACATACATTTTATGAGTTTTTACTTTTGAAATTTCTTATAAAAATGGTATCCTACACTCTGGGAAACTGAGGCAGGAGGATTTCTTGAGGCCAATAGTTCCAGATCAGCCTGAGCAAGAGGGAGACCCAGTCTTTACTACAAACAGAAAAACTAGCTGGGCATGGTGGTGGCATCTATAGCCCCAGCTACATGGGAGGCTGAGGCAGGAGGATCTCCAAGAGCTTGAGGCTGCAGTGAGCTATGATTGTACCACTGCACTCTAGCTGGACTGACAGAGTAAGATTCTGTTTAAAAAAAAATAAAAAATAGTATCTGGGCGGTGCCTGTGGCTCAAAGGAGTAGGGCGCTGGCCCCATGTACCAGAGGTGGCAGGTTCAAACCTGGCCCCAGCCAAAAACTGCAAAAAAATATCTGTGCATATGGCTTTGTAATTTAAAAAAATGTTTAGTTTTATAAAAATTAAATTAGGATTTGCCTTACATGTTCCAAAGCCCTGCAATTTATTAAGCTGTCTATTTGTTTTATTTTATTGAGGATTTAGTTGAACTTTAGTGGGAAAGTCTTCCAAAGCCTAGAACCTTAAATTTCTAAAAGCATTCTTGTTGCATTTCTCAAATTAATAAGACCAGGAGTAAAAACATTGTTCTTGCTTTTATAAGATGAGGAGTTCTGCAAACCTTCTTTTTTCTATATTCCTTCTCCTTTCTACTTTTTGTGGTTCATACAAGTTTGGACTATTAAGTTTGTGAACTCATCGTAGAAAGTGTTCCATCCCTCAGTGGTGAATGTCACTACATCACCCACAAAGTACTCTCCTTGGTCATCTGATGACCATGGAGATGCTTTGCAGTGAGGTATGTAGCACTTTTCTAGGATGAGTTCATGAACTTAATGGTCTGACTGTGTATTCAAGCATACTACTGAATTCTTGAGTCAACTGGCATGTGAACTTCCTATCAATTGTTGCCTCTTGTGGTCTGTCTGCTCTTGCTGGTCAGGCTTGGTCAGTAGGACTCTGCCTGGCCCTTCGGTCAGGCTGGGGGGTCTCTTTCTGGGCCTTCACACACGTTGCACAGGCAATTTGCCAGAGCATATTTGGAAAAAATTAGCCAGATGTCAGTTTACAGTAAAAACTTCCCTTCACTTCACTTCCCTTCACTTTCAAATACTCTTTTTAAAAATCAAACTGTATTTTTAACCAAAACTTGTCTGTATTTATAGGCGGCACCTGGAGCTCAGTGGGTAGGGCACCGGCCATATACACTGAGGCTGGCGAGTTCAAATCCAGCCCAGGCCAGCTAAAATCAACAATGACAACTGCAACCAAAAAATAGCCGGGCATTGTTGACAGGCACCCGTAGTCCCAGCTACTTGGGAGATTAAGGCAAGAGAATTGCTTAAGCTTAAGAGTTTGAGGTTGCTGTGAGCTGTGACACCATGACACTCTACTCAGGGTGACAGCTTGAGACTCTGTATCAAAAACAAAATAACAACAAAAACACACAAAAAACTTGTCTGTATTTGATATGGAGGACAGACACAAGTGTAATAACAGATACATTTCTCACACTGAGGAATATTTTGGGTGCCCCACAAGTAGCAACTGATATGCCCTCCATAATTTTTTAAAAAATATACATAATACGATGCATCCTACTAATAAAGTATTATTAGCTTATGCTTATGATCTTATAATGCTAAGTGGGAGAAAGTATTTATAATTTAATATATATTATGATGACAATTATACAGTGTCCCAAAGGTCACCACACATAGGAAAAATGGGAAATTTTAGCTAAATGTACTTTTATTTACCAGATACTGTATTCATTACAACATTTTACAAAAAGGTGAACATGCAAAGAATATTTTGTAAATATTTTATAAAATCTTACAATGAATATTTTGTAAATAAAGTTACACTTAGCTACGATTTCCCATTTTCCCTATGAATGGTGACCTTTGGGACACCTCGCGTGTGTCCAAATAAAGAAACATTATGTTTAGGAAAATATTGGAAGGCCCTACAGCAAAATGCAAATAGTGTTACTTTTAATGAGATAGAATTCTTTTTCTTTTTCTACATTTTTTTGTTTTCTATTTTTTCTGTAAGTTTATATTACTTCTATCTTGAATTTTAAAATTTTAGTCACACATTGTATTAAAAATATATGAATGTTCTCTAAATTGTATCTATTTTTGAAATATTACTTTCTCATTGCAGTTTCTTTTAATAGACTTTGGCGTAAACTTACTTTCGATTAGTCTACTTCCTTTCGATCAGACAGCTGCCCTCCAGAGACACACCAGCAAAGAGACCCCTGGACTTGCAGTACGTGAAGACGGCAGCTGAGCTCCTCAGGGCAACATTCCCTTCTAAGTTCCTGGGACAACAAGACTCCGTGTCACAGAACTGAGGGGCTTGGACCCTAAAAATGACTATTTGACTAGCATTGCTCTTCTAGCCCAAAAGAAATACCTTGTTCTGCAATTACTTTGTTTTTATAGATTTTACTTCCAATTGGCTTAAGATAGATGTTTTAACATGGCCTAGAAGATAGGTCGTAGGAAAGAAGACGTTATACAAAATTATCATAGAAATATGTGATAACATAGTACTGCAGAAGAGTACAAAGTGTGTAAACGTGAAAAAGAAAAAGAAGGATGTGAAAAGCTGATGTTTGCCAGTTGGATCTTCCTCTTCTAAAACAGGGAGACACATTTTAAGAGTGCTAAAGAATTGGATTATTTTACATTATGTATTTTCACAAAACCTATAAACCTTTTGAGGTTTTACTGTGTAATTTCTATAAATAGTAGTATAAAATATTTCCACATTGCTTAGTTAACTCAAGGGTAGAATTTCATTAATACCAAAAAAGAAAATATACTGTAAATACTTTGCTCAGACAACACACACCTATTTCAAACTTTCATGGTTTAGTTTGAGAGCAAGCTTTTTCTTTTCTGATCAAAGCTGTCCTGTATCAGTTGACAAAACCTGACCTGCCTGGCTCCCCCAAAGCTGAAGGTGAATTGTATGTGCCGTTAGGTAGACAAGATCCCCGTGTGCCCACAATATTTCATTTCTTTTTGTATGTTCTGGCTCCTGATTTCCCAGTTTATCATACTGGCTGACTTTTGTGAATCTCCTGTTTGTGTCGAGGTCGAGTGCTCTGGGGGAGCTATATATCACAAATTTGTTCATTTTAATTCAAGTTTCTTCTTGCAAAAAAGTAGTTGTTAACCCTTTGCTATCTACCATCTATTCAGCAAGTGCTTCATGCGGCTCACCTTCCCACAGGCCCGACAGCCACCGTGAGGTTCCCGCCGAGTGTCAGATTACCACCCTTTGCAAAAGCTTCTACAGCTCTGTCGTAATTCAGAATTATTACTAAATCCGATACCTAAAATGCAGAAACCCACTTATTTAAAAACAGTTAAGACTAAATAAAGCTTAAATTATATGCTGACTAAAACTCAAGTATGCTATATGCAATATCGCTGAATTTCAATATAGACAGAGAAAGAGCAAGAAAGAAGAGCCATATTTTTATTTGGAGTGATGAGGTAGGAAGCCAATATTGCCACAGGTAATTACAGCAAACCCTCAGTGACCATTTGCTATGCACCAAGTGTATACTGTGATGTTTACCTGCATTCTCTTCCTTAGTCATCCCAGCACCTGGCAACGATGGTATTGATTCTGAGGCTTCGGGGTTGGTGAGGTTGGGCAACTGGCAGAGCTGACCACTAGGTGTGTGGGGAAGAGCAAACATGCTCTCTGATCTCCTCACGCCAAACATGCCACAAGAGCCAGACCCCAAGAACACAGAACTGGGGACTACTGGGGCAAAGGTCTCAAGGGACTCCTGCGCTCACATCCTGGTGGGGCACTGTTCCTGCTACCTGGAAGCCGCACATGGGCACTTCACCCTAGGTCACAGAAGTTAACTATCTCAGAATGCAAATAGGTTTCCACTATTTAATACCCACTATCATGACTTAATTTTTTTCTCTAAGTAAACCAAAAACTAGGATGAGATTTGGCTGTATGTTTAAGGTATGTCTACATGAAGAAAACATTTGTTTCTCAATTCACTGCTACCGTAGTGCACCTCAAGGCCAGAACGGGAAACCAGAAAGACTCACTGAATGGGAGGCTGCCCTTGGGGTGCAGGCCCAGGGTCCACTCCCATTCTTCCTCTGGTAACTGTGTGGCTTGGGTAACTTCAACTGGACTCTGGATCTCCCATCATCCCACACCGAACACCTACACACTAGGACCTCCTTTGTGCAGTGACTGTGAGGCTCGGCCACAGGTGTCACGAGTACCTCCAACACTCAGGGCACAGTGGTGTGGGCTCAGGTGGACTCCACAGCTGCCTCCTGCATGCTGGGTAACCTGGGGAAAATCACTAAGCTGCCCAAAGCCTCAGTTTCCGTCTCTGTGAAATGGGAATATCAATAGTTACCACATTTGTGAGGCTGCATCATTTGCAAAGCCTGGCACATTCACCATATCTCAACCAAACACGCAGAGGTCAAACTTACATTTATTAATAAAAGGTACCTTATATAGTTCTTTGTATATTTCTGCATGTCTTCAAATCAACATTTTCATCTGAACTACAGAAAACTCCTATTATTATTTACCACAACAGATTACAAATGAAAAGGCCTAACAAAGGTGATAAATATGTAGATGATCAATAAATGTTTAATTTGAATAATTTTATGCAAAAAAAATCCACTCAAAATACATACAAGAAACTAAATTTACCAGACAGCTGACCATGCAAATGCTTTACCCTGATTCCTGCCAATAATTATTTTTATTTTATGGGCAATTTCTAAGGATTATAGGGCTGAAACAGAATTCTTTAGCATTTTTATGCAAAATTAAACATTTTTGCCAATGATTGCATTTTTAGGTAACAAAATTGTCTTGCATAGCTTGTGACACATAAACACCCAGAAAATGTAAATTTCCACCTGTGACCTTGTAGCTACTGCAGTTTTAGGTTCTTCTTCCACTTAGCATATCTCAGAACATTAAGCAAGGCACAGCCTAATAGTCAACTCTAAAGGAAAAAAGTCAGTCTTTGATTCTTCTGTATGATCTCCACCAGGTAGAGGGAGCCAGGTCAGAATTCTGCAGACAGCCTGAGGCACCTGGGAACTCCAGCAGCTCCTGGTTCACTGCTATGGCTGGGCTCAGAGTGAGCAGGAAAACAGACTTCCTGTGAGAAAACAAGCCCAGCATGCAACACAGGGGAATAGTATAACAGCTATTTGAGAGCTTGATGAAAGTTTAAGAGGTTTGCATTGAAAGTTAACCATGTTAGAGTTTGAAGAGCAAAGTAAGACCAGGTGTCTGACATGGTCAAATTCCAGACTTGGGTGAAGCAAGATTGACAGGCTTTGGGTACACACCACACACCTGGACAGATCCAAAGCTAAGCCACGTCCCAAAGTTTTCAGAGCCATGGGCTGTGCTAAAACTGTCCCCCAAAGAAAATATTAGCAGTATTTAAAGACAGTCTTAACACTACCTTTCCTTAGACCACAGATTTAAAATCAAATCTCTACTTCTCACAATCTCCACTCTTTACCAACATTGCTCCTTAGCACCTCCCCCAGCTGGTCTCTATCCCAGATGCAGGAATCCATGCACTATTTTGTATTCAGTACCTGTGAAGTTCCAAGAACTAGGGAGCAATGACCTCCCACCATGTAGAAAATTGGGAGTCTAAAGGCTAAGACTGATAAATATAAATTACCCCCACACTGGCCTCAGGCTAAGCCTGGGGAATCCCTTGCACCAACGCCCCTGAAGGAACGAGCCTGAAGGTGTGAGGGGTCTGAGAATCACTGCCTGGTGCAATAAACTGCAAGGATCAGCCTCAGCCCACAGCTGCTGTTAAGAAGCATTCTTTATAGAACGAGTCTCATTAGTTAAGAAAACTGACCTTAACACCACATTAAGAACACCAGATTAAAATGACAGCCTTTCTCCACTAGGATTCTGTAAGTCAGTGGTCCTCAACCTTCCTAATGCCGCAGCCCTTTATACAGTTCCTGTGGGTCATGACCCACAGGTTGAGAACCACTGCTGTAAGTGAATTAAGTCCTAATGCTCAAAGGCCTCCACTGCAAGTAATGAGTGAGCATCCCCCCAGTGTTCTAGACTAGCAGGTGGGGACATCCCACAGAGCCCCCTTCACTCCCTCCCTTGCATTCAAATCATTCTCTGTATTCTATAGATCACATGAAGGGCCTACGCAGGCGTCCTCAAACTTTTTAAACAGGGGGCCAATAATTCACTGTCCCTCAGACGGTTGGAGGGCTGGAGTATAGTTCAAAAAAAACCCCAAACTATGAACAAATTCCTATGTACACTGCACACATCTTATTTTGAAATAAAAAAAAAAAAAAAAAAAAAAAAAAACGGGAACAAATACAATCGCACCGCCTCATGTGGCCTGCAGGCCGCAGTTTGAGGACCCCTAAAGCAAACTCAGGGTCTTCACAGGACTGGATGTATCTGAGTGGAAGGTTTGGGGAAATGTTTGGAGGAAGAAAAACACTGGCTTAGGCACAGAATGATACATTACAGACTTTGACCTGTAACATGCAAGCTTTGATACCAGTCTCAAATATCAGAAGGGGAAAGGGTTACTTAAAAATCATCTTGTTCAAGGTTTTTTTAAAATTTCATTTTTATAGGCTTAATTCAGGAAGATTAAGTACTTTGCTCAATGTTCTATGACTAATAAAAGAGCTGAAGCTTAATTGAAGTTGAATCCCCATCCCACTGTATCATGTGTCTAATTCAGAATACCATCTAAAGATTAAAAGGGCTCTTGAGCATTTAAAAATCATTTACAGCACACTTGGTTGGCAAAGGAATTTGGAATGGTCTCATAAAGGGTAGCAGACCCTGTTCCCAGCAAAATAATCATACTGGTGAAAATTATTTAAAAAACTAACATCTCTAGAAATTGTCCTAAGAGCATATAGCAAATGAAGAAACATTTATTTAGTGAATGCAGTTAGATCTTGGCAAGAGCAGTGAGAACTGGTGATGTGAGCACAGCCTGTGCCCCCCGACTAGGGGAAAAGGGGTACAGAGGCACCGGCTCCCTTCCCCACCCAAGCCTGGGTTACAGAACCTCCTAGGAGGAGCTCCGCATGTTTCTTCCCGCAGGTCCACGCTAAAAAGCTCCACCCAAGACCAGAGCAGGGGAGAGGCCTGCCACACCTTCCTGCATCCAGCGTCCTGGAGCAGGGTGGATGCTGAACCCCCAGGGCACAGTCCAGGAATACCAGGGCTCCACTCACTCTCTCCCAGCTCACCTGTGGGGCAGCAGCTCTCTGGGAGAGGCAGATTGTGAAGACCAGAGGCTGCTATCCCCCGTCCAGTGCTACGGCTACAGTCCAGCCTCTAGCTTCGTAGAGCAGCAATGTTAGGCAGAGCAAGAACCAGGCTGCAAGCAGAGAGAGCTCCAAAGCTCTCCTCAAGGGACGAGCCATTTTGGGGAACAAAGAGTGAGGAAGTTCACTGGTACTATCAAAAACAATGATAACACTGGTGAAAAACAGGTGAGATGAGGCTGGTTGTTCCATGAGAGCAACAAGTGAAATCACAGGTGGTCAAGGAAATTGACAGGGAGGACAGGAGAAGATCCAGCTGAGAAGAGTCCTCTGCAGCAGGAACAGCCTCAAAGGGTGCCTTGCAAAGGGCACATGTCATGCTCTCAAGGCATTGCTGGAAAAGGTGTGTGACAACAGACAACAGCTGGACGGAGACCAGGGAGAGAGACAGTGGGCGCTGCCCTCTCAGGTGACCTTGTGTCCAGGGCTGCACCCTTGGGGGAGTCCCCCCGAGGGTGGGACAGATGTCACTCAGACAGTCCAGACAAATTCCAGACAAACAAACCAACCAGCAGCAACAAGCCTCAGAATTGAAACAACCTACTATCTAAAATATACAACGTTCAATGAAATAATAAGTCAAGCAAAGAAGCAAAGAAGTGTGAGCCATACACAGGGGAAAAAGCACACACGATAACTGCCTTCAGATGGTCCAGATATTAGTTTAGCAGACAAAGATTTAGAAATAATGATCTTAAATATGTTCAAAGAATTAAAGAATATTATGCATAAGAAGTAAAAAAAAAAAAAAATAAAAAAAGACAACGAGACTGTCTCATCAAATAAAGAATAATGATGAAGAGTTAAAATTTATACAAAAGAACCAAATGGAAATTTTGGAGTTAACCAACATAAAAAATTCACTAAAGGGTTCAACAGGAGAGTTGAGCAGGAAAAGTAAAGAATCAGTGGATATGAAGACAGATCAATAGAGATTATGCAATCTTAAAAGCTGAGAGGAAAAAGAATGAAGAAAGAATGAACAGAAACAGAGAAATTTGAGGGACAATTAAGTGCACCAACATATGTATGATGTAACTGGGAGCAGGTAAGGAAAAAAGGAAGCCAATAATTTTTTCAAAGAAATAGCAGCTGACATTACAGTCAAGAGGTTTAACAAATTCTGAGTAATAATGTACACAGCTATGATTTAATAAAAAACAAAAAAACAAATTCTGAGTAATATAAGTGTAGAGATACATCTTAGATACATAACTGTAAAAATGTTAAAACACAAAGAAAAAAATCTTAAAAGGGGCAAAGGAAAATAATATCACATAAAACAAACCCAAATTAGGTTAATAACTGATTTCTCATCAGAAAAGCAGTAGGATGACAAATCAGAATACTGAAAGAAAAAATAGTCGACCTAGAATCCTATATTTAGCCAAATTATCTTTCAAAAATGAAGATGAAATAAAGGTATTCGAAGGATAAAAGAAAAAAAAAAAAACTAAGAGAATTTGTTGCTAGTAGACCCACTTAACAAGAAATACTGAAAATCCTAAAGGAAGTTCTTTAGGGTGAAAGCAAGTGACTCTACACAGTAATTCAAATCCACATTTAAAAAAAGTATAGTAAAATTAACAATGTAATTATAATTTTTTTTTTTGGCCAGGGCTGGGTTTGAACCCGCTACCTCCGGCATATGGGGCTAACGACTGCTCCTTGAGCCACAGGAACAGCCTAACAATGTAATTATAAATTATATAATTATAAACTATATGCACATTTCTTCATCCTTCTCTTAACCGATTTAAGAATAAATTATTTGAAATAAGTTGTATATAACTATATTTTGGGGCCAGTAACATACAGAAATGTAATATATTTGATAGTAACAGTACAGAGGAGCCAGGTGAAGGAAGAGAAACTTGTGAACATTGCCCTGGGCAAAGCACTTATGACTAAGACCTCAAAAGCAAATGAAACAAAAACAAAAATGGACAAATGGGACTTAAACTAAAAAGCTTCTTCACAGAAGAAGAAGAAATAGTCAATAGGGCAAAAAGACAACCCAGAGGACTGGAGACAAAATGTGAAAACTAGGCATCCAGTGAAGGAGTAACAGCCAGAACCTGCAAGGAGCTCAAACAACTCAGCAAGAGAAAAAGGCACCCATTAAAAAGTGGGCAACAGAAAAGGTCAACATGCAAAAAATGTTCAACATCATTAATCATCAGAGAAATACACATTAAAACCACAGTGCAATTCTCTTACACCAATCAGAATGGATATTATTAAAAAGAAAATAACAGATGTTGATGAGAATGCAGAAATGTCGATTAGACATTTCTCAAGAACTGGAAATAGAACTACAGTCGACCCAGTGATCCCACTGCCATGACCTACCCAAAGGAAAAGAGGTCATCCTTTCAGAGACTCCTGCACTCAAATGTTTACCACAGCTCTATTCACAAGAGGAAAGACATGGGATCAACCTAAGTGCCCTTCAGTAGATGACTGGATAAAGAAAATGTGGTGTGCACATGTCAGGGAGCACTGCTCAGCCATAAAGAGGAATGAAGTCATGCCAAATGCAGCCCAAGGAGGGACCCGGAGACCATTATCTTAAGTGAAATAACTCAGAAACAGGTCAAAAACTGCATGTTCTCACTTACAAAGAGAACGAGCTAATGAAAGCGGATACCTAGAAAGGAATAATAAACATCGGATACTCAGAAGTTAAGTGGGTGGGAGGGGCTGAGGGATGCCTCGTGGGTACAATGTACCCCACTCGGTGATGGGTACGCTAAAAGCCCAGCCATCACCACAGTGCAATCTATCTGTGCAGCAAAATTGTACTTGCACTCCCTTAATTTGTAAAGATAAAAAAGATGAAATAAATGCAATTCGAAATAGATCTACTTTGTTCCCTCCCCACTCCTAGCCTTGCAAGGAGTCAGAGGGTCCTACATCATCTACAGAGTAGATGATGACTGAGCAGAATAAGCATTGAGGTGTGGAGTCCATGTGACATGTGTGTCTGTGGGAGGGGAGACAGGCGGAGAGATGGGGCAGCTGAGGAAAGAACACCTTTCCCTAGAGGGCCAGAGGGTGACAGGGATATTTTTGAAGGCTTTGATTTGGTACATATAATACAAAAATGCAGTCATGATAAACAAAACTAAAATACATTCCTTTTATACTATAGATTTATATAGCATTGAATAAAGAAGGTCAAATAAAGAAGGCAGAGGAGTTAGTCATGATACTTTCCTCTAATAAGGACGAGGGAATTTAAAACTATGGCAGCAGAAAAAATTTACAAAAGGATGGGTTAGGGAGAAATTGACTAAAACTTAAAAAGAAAATTATTTGAGCATGTTAGGAAATTTGATTTACCAATCCCTGGGCAATAAAGCAGCAGCTGAAAGATTAATACCATGTGTAGGACAGTCCCTGTGTTCTGGTGACCTCTGTGAACAACACATCCTGCTGTGTGTTTTCTGGTCCTTTTGATGGATGCTATGATCAGGGAGAGAAAAGTGAGACACCGAAATAATGCAAAGTTAATTTTTTCTTAAAGACTACAAAGAGATGCAAATATCATGTTACACATGATAGTTCATGAATTGTTCGGTTAGCAATCCATAAATTGCCAGTTACAGTTTGTCAGATGTTGAAATATATCTGTTAAGCAGATGTGCTTAAGACAGAAACAGAAATGGTGAATGAAAGAAATCCTGCTCTCAATGAAGAAAAATGGAATCTATTATGATAGCTTTAGTTACAGATTTATCAAGAAAATTGGCTGAGCACAGTGGCACTTTTAGAGGCCAAGGCTTGGGTATTTATTGATGCCGGGAGATAAAGACCAGACAACACAGTGAGACCTCTTCTCTACCAAAGCCAAGGCCTGACAGTGCACACCTGTAGTCCCAGCTTCTCAGGAGGCTGAGGCAGGAGGATCACTTGAGCCTAGGAGTTTGAGGTTTCTGTGAGCTGTGATGATGCACTGCAGCCTGGGTAACAGAGCAAGACCCGGAGGAGAGAGAAGGGAGAGAGGGGAGAGGAGAGAGGAGGAAAGAGAGAGAAAGAGAAGAAAAGGGAACAATTTTCATAGCTGTCAGTGGTTAAATACAAGCACTAGGAAATACCTTGATTTGCCTGTATTGCGTTTCAGGCACTCTTAGGGAATGTGGCCATTGTACATATACACAGGACCCACTCACCTCAATTCCTATTTCAAATCCCCCACCAAGGCCAGCTATCCCAATGGCAGAAGGTGCGGACCATTCTAGTAAGACAGACAAGGAGAAAACGTTGTTCTAACATTAAAACTTCTTCTCATATAAATACGAAAAAGAAAAATGCTAAAATAGAAAGTGTTTTTTTTTGAAAATAATGAGACTTAGATATTTCTCCTATGTTTAAAAATGTTTTTTAAAAAGAATATACAAGTTTTTGAAAATCGGAGATATTTAAGGAATATGAGATATTCATTATGAGTCCCACAGACCCACTTTCTCTAGTCATTCTCCGTCAATGTGCACAGTACCCAACTATTGACTTCCTACATACTGAATATACATGGAATTGGATAATTTCAATCCTCAATACTTTTATGAAATAATTTAGCTGTAGCTTTAGTCTTTAGACTCTTATCATAGATACAGAGATCTAAAGGATTCAAAAGAATTTATGGTCCCTTCTAAGGGTAACATAATATTAAATTGTTTCTCTTGTAAATTTCTGAGGGTAAAAACTGTTTTAATACCTCTTGTGTCTAGTACTGTAATACGAGCTTGTTAAAACTCTAACAAGACACATTTTACATTTGGAAACTAAGTACAAAATTTCATTTGTCATAATATGGTACATTTTAGGATTAGAGTGTGCTTATTTTTCTTGATACAGAAACAGTTACATCAAGTGAGCTTGTAAAATATTTTTAATTTATTAGAGGGAGGGTGGGATGGTGTAGCTAAAGCACTTTCTGAAAACATTTAATAACACTCTAACTGTAATTTTTTTGCTACCATGCATTCTAGATAATAGGATACTGCTTGAATGTATCCAAACTAATCTCTCTGGGCTTAGAGGAGTTTTGATTACAGAAATTACTGGCTGAAGATCCCAAAGTTGTTTTTGTTTCTTGTGTTAGGAACTGTCCCTGTGTTAAGAACACAGGGGAACATGCCAGGACTTACTTGCATACCTTTCAAATACCCTCAGCAGAGAAGCTGCAGGTAGGAGAGAGAAATTAGGTTTTGAACCAGCAGAAAGGTCTTTCTAGGGTGGAAAAGGAGCCTGAGAGCTGGAAACTGAGAGCCTTTCCTCCTTTCATCTGCAGCTACCAGTCAGGGACCTCTTCCAGAGAGCTTCTTACAGACTTTAGGCCCATGGGACAGTGGACCCCCCCCCCCTTCCCAGTTTCTATTTTGTTTGGCCTTACTGCTGAAATCTTCCCATGAACATTTGGGTAACTTGATAAGAAGAGATGGCTGTATTTCCACAGCCATGTTCTCATTTACTGTGGGGACACTTAGACAGGAAATAGTGGTTTGGCTGACTGATACTAAAGGCCATATGGTCCGCAAACACCTGTACTTATTGTCTGTTAAGTGTCCCATTCTTCCTCTCAAAATCATCTATGCTAAAAAACAGCTATTATTAGAAAAATGCGTTCACTTATGTGACTGAACAGCAAATGTTAAGTTGGCATAAAAAGCATTTCAGTTGGTTGTGATACACCTACATATATTTTAAATATTACTATAAATGCTGGTTCTTGGGATTTCCTGTCAAATATATTTTGATTTCATTTCTGAAAAATCAAGTAATAGATTTTACCCAAGAAAACCAAATTATACTGTTTGGATATGATTTTGCCTTGGTGGAAATTCTTCAAATGTCATGGTTTTCATGATCTACTGCAGAGACACGAAAGGTCCACAGACGGTCCCTTATGTTCACGTCAATTTTGATAAAACAAGGCAGCTGTACCACGAAGTTGAGCAGTAAGGGATTCATATCTAATGGAAATGCATATACCGTCACATTTAAATATTTCTCATGGAATAATTGCAACATACACACAAAACAAGGTCAGATTTACTCATTGGGTCTTGCCTAAAACGTGGGGGCACTGTTGCCCCACTGTGCTGTGCAGCCTATGAAATACTCTCTACTCCTCTAGTGAGCAGAAGTCAGCTTACTCCCGTCGGGATGCCGCGCCAGCACGATGCCGCTGCCTCCTCTGGCTGTCACCAGGAACCCAGCCTTGACCACAGACAGGACTGCGAGTCCTTTTGCCTTGGCGATTATGTGGGCTGTCAAATCAAAGCAACAGGTAGGTAAGCGCCCTGCACAGAGGGGTGGGCTGCGCCGGACTCTGCGGGGCACAGGCTGCGGGGCCCCAGGGTGCTTGCTGTAACCCCCAGGGCGGGTGGGACGCAACTGAGAATAAAACTGTCACGCTGCAGATGGGCCCAAGGCCTATCTACTCCTGCCTCTTCTTTCAATGTTGTCATTTCTGCAGTGTGCTAAATGCAACATTATAAATGTTCCCAATCCTGCAACTGCCAAAATAAATTAGATATTTGAATGAGATATTATTGATATCTAGTAACAGGGCGAATATCCTGGCAATTTCAGTTAATTCAGAACATGATGTACAATTTAAAAAATAAAAGTTACCATTTTCAAAGAAATTAAGATACATGCAATATTAAAGAAAAGCTTTAAAAAATGAACAAAAGGCGGTGTGAGGGAGAACTTTCTTCTTACAGCTGTACAGCTAAGTCCATCTCTCATTAATGTAAAATGTTGGATTCAAAAACAGAAAAATTAAGCAATTTGCCTCATTAAAAAGTTATTTTGACTTTATAAATAATATTCTTTGATATTTAAGTGGCACTTTTAATGACTAGTACCCTGAAAATACAATTCAATTTACAAATTATTGGCTTATTCACATTTCAGACATTCATTACATAAAATGATGGCTATTAATTTATGTATACATAGTTTCTCACTATTCTATAAATTTATTACCCAACAGTACATCTTTTAAACAAGGGGAACCTAAAAATATAATTGTATGATAGTTTTAATTATCATTTTTATCAAATATTCTATCAAGGAAGTGAAATCAACATACAAAAAAGGTTTTGTAGATGCCTCTGGAAAACACTAAACTTCCAGCATGATTATGCCACCATTTCAAAATTTAAATTAACAACAGGCTCTTGGAAATAATTCATCCAAGAGCATGAAGAAGTTAACAAGTGTAACATTTGTGGAGCTGTTTTCAATTAAGTGAGACAGAAAAGAAGATTGTATTTGTAGATAGCAATGTACTAACTGTACTTTACTTTTCTATTTTAAAAGATTATAAATATTTTGCAATAAGACTGAAAGCTATATTATAGTATCATGTAGGTTTAGGTGGCCAAATATATTCTCAGTGCTTTCAGAGTTAGTATTGTCCTGTTTAGAAATACTACATACTAGTACTCCACTGTCTTTTGACTAAGCTGTTTGACTAAGCAGGTATGCAGGTGTCTGGGTGATACACACATCAGGAAATGTCTTCTGTCATTTGTTTCAGAATATTGCTATTAAAAATTCAGTTTTTCTTGGTGAGTTTTCCTTAATCTCTAAAGCAGTGCTCCTTAGACCTATATGTACAGGTAACTCGCTGGGAACCCCATGAGAAATGCAGATTCTGACTCAGGATATCTGAGCGGTTTCTCATGAGTGCCCAGAGGATGGTGCTCCATGGCCAGGCTGCACACAGCTGTTTTCTCAAGGTGAGAGAAACAGCTGGGCTGATGTGACAACTAAATCATTGTTAATAATATAACAATAATCAAATTAAAAAATAAAGATCTATGTAATAATGTCAGAAAATCTGGCTGAGGAAAACTAAACTTGTTTTTCTTCAATGCAGGACTTGAGTCGTGTGCTGTGATTAAAAGGAGATTGGTCTGCAACATCGTCCCAGCTAATTGGTACACTCACCTTTTTTGCGTGAGGTAAGTATGCTGGAAGTGCTAATGGATAGGTAGCAGTTTCCAGAGGCTCACCTCTGGCCCAGGCCTCACCTGGATACCTTGACTACATAAGAATTAGATGAGGAACATATTAAAAACATGCATTCCTGACCACACTGCTCTGAAAGTCATTCAGCAGGTTGGAGAGCAGTTAAGAACTGCATGTCAGCGGCCTGGGAGTGTTGCTGGGAAATATCAACCAAGGTCTTCTTAAACCTGATAGAATGTACACAGCTGGTTAGGAAAGAGAAAACATGAAATTGACATCTGTTCATGAGATGAGCTATGCAAGGTCAGTTTGTAGAGTTTTCAGAATGACAGAAAGCAAAGGCCATCTGGGTGATAGCCAGGCAAGACGCAGGCCTCAGGGTGCTGGGGCACCTGGAAGCTGGGGAGCAAAGGAGGATGGAGACTGGGGGGTGGGAAGCCCCTGGTGGGTTTCCCAGGGCCTCCTGGCCCATCTGGGAAGGCCTCCAGGTAAGAGAGGTGGGAGGGACCTCAGCGCATCCCCCATCAGTTAGAGAAAGCAGGGGGTCAGAGTATTTGCTGGTATTGGTGGGGCTTTGTGCCTGACATGAAGGATGAGGAAGGAAAACGCAACGCAGGAGACAAGCATGGAGATGAACAGCACTTATTTACCTACCAGGAATGATTTTGTCAGGTCCATTTCTGGAAGTAATTTCTGTGAATTCTCTTAATATTTTAGCAGCCTTTTTTGCTTCTGATTTCAAATTGGAAGGTATGGGGTTATTCACTGAAAGAATTAAAGAAGATATGTTAATGTATTCTACTAAATAGAAGTCAGGGAGCCAAACTCATGGGGTGTTCTGTGACCACATGAGTGCCCAGAATGGCTTCCTTGTCTGACACGTGCTGCTGAACTGTAGGGATCAGAAGGAGAAGGTGTCATTTTACTGTCTCACTTGGGTGACTTTCAGAATGGCAGGTGAAAGCTTTTTTTTTTTTTGCAAAATAGAAATATTTTAAATAAAATAATGTGATGTATTTTGGCCCCTAGTATGTTTGAAATATGTAGTTTATTTTAAAAGTGGAAACTGAATTAGAGTTGCATTGGAATACTGTTTTATGTTCTTAAAAAAAAAAAAAAAAAACACCCTGAAATCTGTATCAGTTCTTTGTGGCTCAAGACAGGAATATTAGAGAAAGAGTTAAGCCATGGAAAAAAATAGATCCCAGAAATCAAATCATCAGTAGTATTAATTGGGGTAGAAAAAAATATTTTCATAGATATTTTATGTAAGCAAAATAAAATGAGTATGATGAATATGTGTTCCTTTTTTTTTTTAAAGATAGGGTCTTAGCTCAGTGCCTGTAGCTCAAGCCAGGTAGGGCACAGCCACATACATTGGAGGTGGTGGGTTTGAGCCCAGGGTGGGCCTGCCGAACAGCAATAACAACTACAGCCAATAAAAAAAAACAAAAAAACAAAAAAACAGCTGAGCATTGCGGCGGGCGCCTGTAGTCCCAGTTACTTGGGAGGCTGAGGCAGGAGAATTGCTTAAGCCCAAAAGAGTTTGAGGTTGCTGTGAGCTGTGATGCCACAGTGCTCTACAGAAGGTGACATAGTAAGACTCTGTCTCAAAAAATAAAAAAAAATTAAAAACATTAAAAAAAAAAAAAAGAGAGAGAGAGAGAGAGTCTCACTCTGTCAGCCAGGCTACATTGCAATGATGCAATCACAGCTCCCTGCAGCCTTGAACTCCAGGGCTGAAGTGATCCTCTTGCCTCAGCTTTCCAAGTATCTGGAACTGCAGGTGTGGAAGATGACTGTGCCAGACTATGCCTTGCCCCTGGCCCCTTTTAAAAACAAATGACATCATATCATTAGTATATTTTGGCACTTTGCAATTTTTACTCAATTTTATTTCAGAATAATTAAAATATTGGCTTTCAGTGTAGGCCTTTAAAATAAACTTTGTGAGATACAATTTACGAAGTGGAATTCACCTATATTGCAGCTACAGCTTGGTGACAGTGAGCTGGGGCAGGTGTACACACCCCACTGCCACCTGAACCAGCCTGTTCCCAGGTCCCACCTCAAGTGCCAATTTGATTTTTGTCCTTATATAGTTTTTTGTCTGTTACAATTTCATATAAATAAAAATGTGGATTTTCTGTCTAGCTTATTTGTAAGTGGCATC
Organism: Loris lydekkerianus; assembly: GCA_963574355.1. NCBI lineage: Eukaryota > Metazoa > Chordata > Mammalia > Primates > Lorisidae > Loris > Loris lydekkerianus. Next base: position 29,010 of record CAUYPK010053032.1, on the reverse strand, counting down.
CTAACATATACATCACAATTTATTTTTCCATTCACTATTGATGGGACAGTTGGATTGTTTCCAGTTTGGGGCTATTCAAAATAACACTGCTATGGATATTCCTGTGTAAGTCTTTTGTAGACAAGTACTTTATTTCTCCTAATTTATTAGGATAAGAATTGATAGTTTATATGGGAAATGAGTGATTAACTATGTAAGAAGCGCCAAAAGGGTCTCTAAAGTGATTTTCAGACTTTCACCAGTTTACGAGAGTTCTGGTTATTCCACATCCTCACCGACACTTAGAATGGCCAGTTTTAATAATTTTACTTATTTCGATGGTGCCCGTAGCTCAGTGGGTAGGGCACCGGCCATATACCCCAGGGTGGGTCTGAACCTAGACCATGCCAGCAAAGGCACTGTGGTGGCACCTGCAGTTCCAGGGGAGGCTGAGGCAAGAGAATCGCTTAAGCCCAAGAGTTGGAGGTTGCTGCGAGCTGTGAGCACTCTACGCAGGGTGACAGCTTGAGACTCTGTCTCAAAAAAAATTTTTTTGTGTTTAGTTATTTCAATGGGTGCATAGTAACATCTTGTGGATTTAATTTTCAGATCTCAGATGACTAATGAAGAACATTTTTTTCCTATGTTTGTCTTAAAGCGTCCAATTTTTTTTTTTTTTTTGGCAGTTTTTTGGCCAGGTTTGAACTTGCCACCTCTGGTATATGGGGCCAGCGTCCTACTCCTTTGAACCACAGGAGCCACCCAAGTGTCCAAGTTTTTTTGCCATTTAAAAAAGTTCATTGTCTCTTTTGCAGTTGTAAAAGATATTTAAATGTATATATACTTAAAATTTTTTTCCCAGTCCATGGGTTGGCACCTTACTTCCTTAGTGGTGTCAGTTAAATTTTTGGAGGTATTATTTAAAAAACCCACCCCGTGTCCTTCCCAGCGTTGGCGCTTACTCTGTATTAGTCAGACTCCTTATTTTTCTGCACGTCACTCGGGTCTGTTCGTTTCCTTTCCAGTAGGCTTCTCTTTGCATATTTTCAAGTGGTGTGTCTTCAGGTTCAGTGCTCTTTTTAAAAAGTTTGCTGTTCAGACCATTTCAGATATGGTGTTTTCAACTCTTCAATTTGGTTTTTCCCTGCATTACATTTACACTGTCCTTTAAATCTCTGGCATATCAAAAATAGGCATTTTCAATCCTCGTCTGGTAATTGTATCGACTCTGTCACTTCCGGGTATTTTTCTTTTGTTTTGTTTTTTTGATTGATTCTTCTCCCAGTTACGGGTTATGCTTTGCTTTTTCTACTCATGACTAGTAAACACTGGTTACGCCCAGTGTTGTGGACATTCAAGTTACCAGGCGCAGGGTCTAGATCTCCCTGGCGCCTGCCAGGCACTGGTAGCTTGCAGGTTGGCTGATCTCTCCAAGGCCTGTTTTCAGGCTTTCAGCGTGGGTAGAGGGAACCTCGGGCCCTTTTGGCCTGTAACGGAGGTGAAGCCCGCTGGGTCCCAGACGCACCCCTCCGGGCGGTTCCCGCAGCCCAGGGCTCAGCTTCTGCTGCCCCTCCGGGCATTGCCCCTCAGTGCGCGTTTGGAAAGCGCCTTCCGGCAGAAACCCGCACTCGCGTAATCTGCTCCATCACCGTCCTCTCCTGGGTCCCAGCTTCTCTGCCTCGGCCAGGAGCACTCAGCAGACCCGCCACTTGTTATCGGATGGTGGGCGACGCAGACCACATTTCTATTTGTCAGATTTTCCCTGTCTTGTCCATTTACAGGGGTATTTCTCTGTACCTTATTGATTTAAGGGAACTTAACTTTTATTCTGGAATATGAGTTACAGATACTGACTCCCTTTTTGCCATTTGTCTTTTGAATTTGCTTATAGTGTTACTCCTTTTTTCTTAATGAAATCAAATTCATCTTCTAAGTCTTACAAATTTCTTTCACCTAAACAAAAGTAATTCTCAAGTTCAAATGGAAAAATAAAGAGCTAAGAAAAAAATATGTAAAAGAATAAGGGGAGAGCCCAGCTCCACCAAAATCTGTGCTGGGAGCTAAAGTTTCAGTAATGAATATATTGAAGTAGAGCATCTACAGGCAGAAGCATCAATGTCACAAAGTGGAACGTTTAGAAATTGATGCAAACATATGAAAAAATTAGTGTATGATAAAGACAGCCTCGCACTGTCTTTATGAAATGATATATTGGATAATAGATAATGGTCTTTTTGGGAAAAACAATAAATATTCATTCACAACTTCATGTTACATAATTGGTCCAAATTCAGTAAAGATTTAAAATGTCATAAAAGAACCAGGAATTAGAGGAACGTTCTGCTTCAGTATTAATAGTACAAAAGGCTTAAGTGTGGCAACAAAATTTCTATTTTTGTAAGTGATCAGAGATCATGGCATATCTACTTTGTGGAAAAAAAGAAAAAGTACAGATATGTGAATATTGAAGGAAAAAAGGTTCCCCTACTATTTATAGCCACCAATACTGCTGGCTGTGTTTGGAATGGGCTTCACGCAATCACTCCCTCCCACCAAGCAGATAGACTTGCTTTCATTTCCAGCTTTTGTAGATACTGCTGCTGGATAGTAATTTTCTTGGGATGGATAGGCTCTTAAGAGTTGGAATTCGTGAGTAAAAAAAAGAATCCAAATTTTTAAGGTTTTTATTACCTTATCAAAACACTTTCTGAAAATGTTACCCATGTTGAGAACCACTGTGGGGGCTGGCAGGCACACGGCAGGGTTAGGATGGGGCGACGCACTGCTGGGTACCAGAGAGCTTTGCGTCCGTTCACTTACATTTCCTGTTTTTCTCTTCTGTTCTTTGCCTGGTTTTCTGATGTCACACTCCGTCTGTCTGTAAATTTAATTATGTTGCAAATCTATAGCTCAGCTTGTTGTTTTTCAAATTTATTTATAGTTTTAGCATTTGCCTTTATATAGCAGTATCTTTCTGGACTTTCTACTGCTTTCATCTTTCTACTTATTAGCATGAATAAAGGCCTTTATTTAAAAAACCGCTGAGTGTGGTGTTTCAAGTTATAATCCTAGCACAAGGATCGCTTGGGCCTAGGAGTTTGAAGATACAATGAGCTGTGACTGTGTCAATGCACTCCAGCCTGGGCAACAGAGCAAGACCCTGTCTCAGTCAAACAACTATTACTATCTATTTTCTTCCAGAGTTTTTATGTTAAACATTTGATTCACCTCAAACTTACATTGGCATAGGATATGAGGTAGGAACCTAATATTTTAAAAATATACAACGTAATTTATTGACTGAGCTATAACAATTAAAATACCACCTTCATGAAAAAAAAAAAAAGAAAAATATTACTATTTAAAAAGATTTATCAGAGATGACTTAGTAGATTAATAAGTATTCTGTGACACCTGGTCATTTATAACAAATGAAGTAAAATTAGATTATAGTATTATTCATACACAAAGCTTTCGATGTATTAAAGGATAAAATATTAAAAGAGGGTCGGTGCCTATAGCTCAGCGGATAGGGCTCCAGCTACACACACTAGGGCTGGCAAACAACAATGAGAATTAGAACCAAAAAATAGCCAGGCGTTGTGGCAGGCGCCCAGCTACTTTGGAGGCTGAGGCAAGAGAAGCACTTAAGCCCAAGAGTTTGAGGTTGTTGTGAGCTGTGATGCCACAGCACTCTACCCAGGGCAACATAGTGAGACTCTGTCTCAAAAATCAAATCAAATATTAAAATAAAAATTTAATACTTTTACAATAAAAATAATAGAGAATATCTTTATCATCTGGGGTGTGAAGGAATCCCATAATCAAGGCACAATAACAAAGGGAAACTATAGATGTATTTAAGTATGTTAAAGTCAAAAAAAGATCGACATACATTTAAATAAAAATAAAAGCCAAAGACTGAAAGATATTTGTGATACATATGAACTACAGAGATTTAGAGTCTAGAATATATAAAGATCTTCTAAATATCAATAAAAAAATAGTATAATAGAAAACTAGGCAAAGTGTGCAATTAGTTAATTCACAAAAGAGGATATCTATGGTCAATAAAGATAAAAAATTGATCAAATTGACTAGGATGCAGGGATGTGCAAAGACAGACCATGAGTTGCCATTTTTTTTTTTTTTTTTTTTTTTCCTGAGACAGTCTCACTTTGTCACCCTTGGTAGAGTTCCATGGCATCATAGCTCACAGTAACCTCAAACCTTTGGGCTCAAGTGATCCTCCTGTCTCCCAAGTAGCTGGGACTACAGGCACCGGTCACAACACCTGTTTATTTTTTTTTAGAGACAAGGTCTTGTGCTTGCTCAGGCTGGTCTTGAACTTGTGAGTTCAGGCAATCCACCCACCTCAGCCTCCCAAAGTGCTAGGATTATAGGGTTGAGCCACCGAGGCTGGCTGAGTTGGCATTTCTTATCCTTTAGATAAAAAAAAGTTAAAAATCTGCTGATGTTTGTGTAGGGTAAGTGTACAAAGAGAAGCCTCATGCCCATCCGTGTCAATTGACACAGTTGCTTCAGAGAACTAGTACAGCAAAGAGGTACACACTCACCCCAGGGATGCTGCTCAAAGGGTATGTCCACCTGGCCCCTATGAATGTGACCCGTTTGGGAAACGAGTTTTTACCAGTGCAGTTAAGGATCATAAGATGATCCAGTGGGTCCTAAATCCAATGATGAGTATGTCCTTATGTTATAGGGAGGAGGAGAGGGCCATGTGGCCATGGGGGGAGCCTGGAGGGGCCTGCGAGACTCCAGGACTTTCCACTTCTGGCTTCCATGACTAGGAAAGAATAAATGTTCTCCTGCTTTGAGCCAACCAGTCTGTTAATTGTTACAGCAGCCTGCAGCAGGTTGTGAGACTGTTCACTGAGGCAATGTCACTAACAGCAAAATAACAAATAAAAATAGGTATTTATAAAAGCATAACCCCTAAATTTTCCTTAGTATTAAAATGAAATTCTATACAGAAGATCAAATAAATTAGAACTATATATATATATATTAACATGGAAAAATATGAATATGAATATTGAAGAGAAAAACAAGTTACATAAAGATATTTGGGTAGGATACATTTATGTGAATGTTTTAAAGTATATACAAAAATAAATATGTATTATTTATGGGGATATATGTTTGTGCGTAGAAAAACACAAAGACATCTGGCCTAGTGGTGAGAGGGGTGCAGAGAGGGTCCAGAATGGGGGGACACAGCGGAGACTGAGGCAAACACCCACTTTTCCCTCAGGCTGTTGTGGGTCACGCATGGAAATGTTATTCTCTGTAGTCTCTTATGTGAGTCAGATCCTACACAAAAATTATTGAGCACAAACTGAATATCATATATATAAAATATTTAAGATATTAATGGAAACATGCCTAAAGCTATAAAAATTCATATTCTGGATAAATACTCCATAAATTGTCATTTGAAATCTGACTTCTCAGCCCTGCACATATGTGTACCAGCCTTCACCAGGCAGACTCACAGATGACACTCAGAAGACAGGTGGCTGGCGGCAGGCTGTTGCACCAAATACTAAATTGTATGTCATGTACGTGTATAATATTCATAATTCTAAAATTGGAATTTTAAGGACTTAATATAAAGTTACTTCTCCTTTTCTCAACAATCACACACTTGTTTAAAATAAAACTATCCCATTTTGCTGATAGTGTTGAGATACTGGAAGTCTGACACTCTATTTTCGATGGTAAATATGGAGGAGAGAGAAGCAGAAAATTCTCAGAAGCCCATAATTCTTGTATCAGGAAGGAATCTCAAGACATCTATTCAAAATGATGCCAGTTTACCAGTATCCTCATAAACTTTCCTATTAGCAATACTTTGATTAAGAGGGTCTTGGATTTAGAGAGTTTTAGAAAACATACAAATAAAGAAAATTCCAAGTAAATATTTGGGCCTTTAAAGTACAATTTATGGAGGAGGACTTTAGCCATAGTTTAAGTAACATACTAAAGACAGTAATTTGTTTATTTGGTATTCCACAAGTGATCAAGGAAAACATACAATCAGGGGCATTTTCAATTTTCCAATGAAGTATTATGGTAGATGTTGAAAACTCCCATTAGTGAGTATACACTCAGATGGGACCTAGCTTCATTTTCACTTTGTTGACAGGGAGAAAAGGTGTTGAGCCAGTTCACATGGGGGAATGATAAGAGAAGAGCTTTGTGTGCTTAAACAGGGCCAGCCAACCTTTCTTTCTCTGGGCAAACTGGAAGAATAGTTCCCTGGGGCCACACATTAAATACACAAATGCTAACAAAAGCTGATTAGCAAAAAAAGTGCAAAAATTTTCACTGACATTGAGATTAGAAAAAGAGTCGTCACAAACTCAGTATGTGGCCCCTAGGTGACAGGTTGGACACCCTGAATATGGGACCTTTATTAAGTGTTGTTTGCATTGTGATTAGATAATGTGTTTGTTTTCTGACTTTTCACTGCTACCTAAGGAACAACCTTAATTTTCATAGAATGACTGAGCCACATGTGGGGACTTGGCTTTATTCCTGTGGGGCTGAGCCAGCCGTCCACTCACATGTGCCGTACCTGTGCCACAGCATGAAGCTCATGTGTCACTTCTGTAGGAGGACAACTAAGGAGTGTGTTTTCTCCACCTTCTCTGTCCCTGTCACTTGCTAGATGAAAAGGATCTTCATGGCAGAACCACAGGAGAGAAGATCCCGGAGTCACAGGGAAAAGGAAACTGTTGCTGCCTGGAATACCCACATGAAACTATTACAGGAGGGAGAAGTTACTCTTCTTGTGTAAGCAAAGGAGTTTTGGGGTCCTAGTTATTTATTTATTATTTATTTAGTTTAAGTTCGAGCCACTGTCTCATTATGTTGCCCTGGGTAGAGTGCCGTGGCATCACAGCTCACAGCAACCTCAAACTCTTGGGCTTAAGTGATTCTCTTGCCTCAGCCTCCCAAGTAGCTGGGACTCCAGGAGCCTGCCATGACACCTGGCTATTTTTTTTTTTTATTGCAGTTGTCATTGTTGTTTGGCAGGGCCGGGGTGGATTCAAACCTGCCAGCTCTGGTGAATGTGGCTGATGCCCTTAGCTGCTGAGCTATAGGCACCGAGTCAAAGACCTAGTTATTGCAGATAACTTTGCCCTAATTATTACGGAGAAAAATATTTCTGATTTCTCCCTGCTACTTGCTGAAGAAGAAAGGTAGAGAAATAATTTTAATTTTCTAATTTAGGATGAGATTTGACTCATTTTTATATGCGTTCTAATCATTTACCAGGTAGAAAAATGGGTAAAACATTTATCAACTATAATTATACTGTATGTTAATATTTTTATTTCTTTTAGTATTTACTACACATAGTATTTATTTGCCAAATCTTTTAGAAAAAAAAACAAACAGTGGTTTTGCCTTTCCATTAAATGGTGTAGTGGATAAAAAGATGTGTCATGTTGCTATACGAAGTACCATCAGTACGTATACCTTAAAATAATTTAACATTCTAGGGTTCGACCCTGCATTTTCTTTTTTCAGCCCCAACCATGCTGTGTCCTTCCTCCAACAACACCTTCATGCTAACCTGTGGCAGCTGCGGTGCAGACAGGAGGCAAGAGTGGCACAGCAGGTTAGAGGGGCCAGGTGAGAATTGTTACTGTCACGAAAGGCCCAAGGGACCTCTACATGGCAACCCAGGCTGTGAGAATTCTCAGGAAGTATGAGCTTGGAAGAGATCCGGGCCTCCTTGGAATAAGTCTGGTCAAGCCACAGAACAGCAGAGGCATCCACTGCTGGGCTATGTTGGGGTGCTGGGCAGAGCCCACTGTCTGGTGGTCAGCTGCTGCTGCGGCCATGTGGGAGTTTGGGTCCTGCCAGGCCATGGAGGCTCTGGCTTCTGACTGGATGGAGAGGATGAAGGGGACCTTGTCCTGCACCCTGGCTGGAGGGCTTGGCTGGATGGCCTTCCTGCTGCAGGACCCTCTCCCAAGGAAGCTTAGCATTCTGTCCTTTTTAACAGAGTGACACTTTCAGGAATTCTGTTGTTTACCCCTAAGCATAACTTGGTGGGGGAGGGAGTTGAGAATGGACACAAGAGGGTGGCCAGCTACATCTATTCTCCTTTGACCTGTGAAGAACAGTTTTTACATTTCTTAAAGGTTGAAAGAAATAAAATTTTCCTGATGTACTATGCAATGATACATCATCTAACACGGGCTTTAGGCAGCAATTACATTGTCTTCTATTAATTTTACAAGTTCCTCTCTTTTACCTACCATCACTGGGGTACCATCACTAACTATACCAGATACATTCACAACAAAGAAAATCACTTTCACATATTTTTTACTGCTTCTATAAAACTCTTAATCAAGTTGTGCCTTTTAAGGGCACTAAAAAGGCCATTTCTTCAGCAACATTATATTCATCAACAATACATCTAACAAAAATGGCAAATTGAGCCATATCTGTAGAATCAGTGTGGTCATCCATAGCCAACACATACAATTTAAAATTAGCGGCTTTACTCAACAAACTTGTTTTGACAGATTTTTCAGTTTCTTTAATTTACCTGGCTATAGACAGGTTGAGACACAGATTTTAGAAACATACCTCTTATTTTCGGAAAATTTTATCTGCCATGCTTTCTATACATTGTTTAATAAACTATCAGTAAATGGTTTTGATGTTTTTTGCTATTAAATGCTACCACATAACTAGTTTTTTTTTTTTGCCGGGGCCAGGTTTGAACCCGCCACCTCTGGTATATGGGACCCAGGGCCATACTCCTTTGAGTCACAGGCACCGCCCCACATAACTAGTTTTTACAGTGGAATCCATCCAAATTGTAACTTATAAAAGTAATTCTTTTTTGAGAAGACTTTTTTCAGTTTCGCTATTTTGTCCTTAAGACATAATTCTTCATATCCATTGAGTTTGGTACCATGTTTTTGCATTTCCGTACAAATTAAGCAGGGGTCTTACTAATTGCCTCAACAAAAAAGTGCTCATCTATCCACTTTCATTGAAGGATCTTCATCTGTAATTTTTATTTTTGGGGGGTACCGCTTTCTTTCGAGACATTGTAGAAACCATGCTGTGGTTCAAAAATAATAGATAAGGAACTATACTTACTTTTATTATGATAACTGACAGGAAAACAGAAAGCAAGGTTTGGGTCCTTCCACATCTGGCTGCTGGCACAGGGCGATGTGTAGGCCAATTATAAATAAAGCTGGCGGGTGATGCTGAGGTGCCACCAAGGTGTGGAAGTGCCTTAGTAATCAAATAAGAATGCTCACCTAACTCCTAAATGACATTAAATGCCTAATGTTGCAATGGTAGGTTGAAATATTACAGATAATTGGTGCCTCACCAAGTCACTGAAAACACTTGTAATGTCTAAAAGTGTCAATTCAGCTGTCTGGGCTTGGAAGACAACACACTGGAAGTTGCACACTGCTTCAAACTAAAGCTATGTGCGCACAATCTCCAGCCCTATGCATGTTTATTTTACATGACATTGTGACATGTTGTGATCTATAAAGTTCATGTTTGAGAACTATGCAATTGAGTTCCACAAAAAAAAACTTACAAACTTTTTTTGTAATATTTTATGCTTTCGTTGTTGGGCATTCTTAGCCTCCTGGGCTGCATGTGGCCTATGGGCCATGGGTTGGACATTCCTGGTCTAGGGGCTCAACACATCTGAATTAGCTCCCTGTAACAAGAATCTCTTCTTTTTGCTCAATATTTAATCTAATTTACTTCAGAAGCAGCACTTTGCCTGCTTCTGTATGCTGCAGCTGTCACACCAAGGAGCAGGTACCCCGAGTCTGCACTATTAGGGCAGCCACACAAGTGTCTGCTGAGGGGCCTGTGTGGAAGCTGCCAGGGGACAGTTCCCAAAGCCCTTCCTTGCTGCAAGGTTCTGTCTCTGTAAGGAAAGAGTCTGAGACCAAAGTCAGGCTCAGCTCACCAAGAAGTAGAGCCAGAACCCAGTGTACTGAGCTGGTCTGTCACACGGACCAGTAAACCCTTTTTCTGTTAAAGCCAATCTAGACCCTATTTTCTGACATGTGCAACAAAAATCATAGTAAATAATACATAAAGATTATCCCCTCAAAAGACTTTCTACTTGGAACTCTCAATCAAGCAGTATTGCAGGGAGGTGGGGCAGATGCAGCCCTCGCCTGTGCACCAGACCTACTGGGCCTAGCCCTCTTGCTGAGAACTGCCTGTTGACAAGGCCGGTCACAGGACATCTTCAGTGTGTCAGCAGAACTACAGAAAATATCACAGATTCTATTAAACTTCTGATAAAACTGTACTGCCAGGTCACAGTTATGTGCAGTAATTTGTCAGAAAAATATATAAATAAAAAATTTAGATATTAGCCTCAATCTCTTTCCTTGGCCTCTAATAACGGCTCATCCACTTTTCCTCAGCACAGAATACAAATGTTGGTATCATATTCTATCACATTATTGAAGTTACAAAGATACGGGTCATTACTAAGGAAGCCTTTTAAACTTTAAATCATAGTTTGCATCAAAAAAAGTTTTAAGTCTCTTGAAGTCCAAGATCAAGCCAATTTTCTATAAATATTTGATTTTTTCCCCCTGAGGGAAAGGTGGCTGCCAAATCTCAAGCTAAAATACTCACAGATGTAAGGTTTTCTTTTTCTTCTTCTTTTTTTTTTGCAGTTTTTGGCCAGGGCTGGGTTTGAACCTGCCACCTACAGTATATGGGGCCAGCGCCCTACACCTTTGAGCCACAGGCACCACCCTGTAAGGTTTTCTTTAAAACCCAATTAAAATGTTTGAAATTTTCCATAGTAAGTTTTATAAGTATTAAAAAGGGTTTATAGGCTCAGTGTCCGTAGCACAGTGAATATGGTGCCAGCCACGTACATCAAGGCTGGTAGGTTCAAACCCGGCCTGGGCCAGCTAAACAACGAGAACTATAACAAAAAATTAGCTGGGCATTGTGGTGGGCGCCTGGAGTCTCAGCTACTGGGAAAGCTGAGGCAATAGAATCACTTAAGTTCAAGAGTTTGAGGTTGCTGTGAGCTGTGACACCACAGCACTTTACCAAGGGCGACATAGTGAGACTCTGTCTCAAAAAAAAAAAAAAAAAAAAAAAAGGTTTATAAAATACAAGGAAGGAAACTTTTACTTTAGACATTTCAAAAACTAAAATAAATGTTAAGACCTGGAAGTAATTTTACCTATTGACAACAAACTCAGGGCTAAGGCCATTGAGCAAAAAGTGACATGAAAATCCCACTTGGAGCAGACTGCAACCCCAGGCAGGGGCTGACTACACTGTGTCCAGTCTAGATCTTCACCAAGGACCAGAGTTTAGGATTCCCAAGTTAGTACCTCTATCATTTTTCTCAATGGACTCAATTATGAAAGGAGTACCTATGGGAGGAGCAAGTTTAGTAAATTTGGTTTTCCAAATTTCCATTAATTACATGTTAATCAAATTATTAAAGCATATAATTTATGTGAAAAAGAGGCTAATTACCATCCAAATGAAAGAAACTATAATACTGCTCAGTATATATTTAAATTCATTAAATCTTAGCCCAAAACTAAAGGGACTTTAATCTTTAAAGAAGCTTTGACATGTTCCCTTTAGCTACTTTTATTAATAAAATACTATTTTGCACACTGTGAAAAAAACTAAGATCCTTTGTTTCTTAAGTCAACTCTTGTCTTTCTATGGCTTCAATTATTCTCTCTTAAGGAGACAACGCTTGTCAGTTCTCAAAATCAAAACCTGGGTCTCTGGTGAGGTCATTAACTTTCCTACTCCAAACTTTAAACCTAACTGACCATTAAAACGTCAACGGGTTGTTTGTAGTGCTTCTTCGTGGTGCTCTGAGCCCAGATTGTGGACGAAGGACAGAGAGTGAGAAGTGAGACTCTCCCTTTGGGGTAAGAAAACCCTTCATTTCTATCTGCTTTAACTTTTCCTCAACGGAAGAGTTATGTCAGCTCAGAGGATCACATGTGCCACTCTGGTCTGATTCTTTGGTATAAAACATGATTCTTTCCAAAGAAAGTTTAAAAATTCAGTGTGTGTACGTCTTAAACTTCAGAGAATCAAGTCTTATTAGGATGCTGCTGGCAAATAAGACAACGTGCTCATGGACTTTGTGCCTATCCAGCGGAGTCCAGCCAGCAAAACATTCCCTTCAACTTGTATCAACTTTGTTATTCAGACATACCAAATCCTTATTTCTAAGTAGTGAGAAATCTGAGAATAAAGATTTCTTAAACAGAATAAAAGTATCAAATCACTCTTGATGAACAAAGGTGTTTTTTTTTTGTTTGTTTGTTTTTTTTTGAAAGAGTGAGTCTAACTACGTAGCCCGGCCATCACAGCTCTCATCAACCTCAAACTCTTGGGCTTAAGCAATTCTCTTGCCTCAGCCTCCCAAGTAGCTGGGACTACAGGCGTCCGCCCCAACGCCGGGTTATTTTCTTGTTGCAGTTGTCATTATTGTTTAGCTGGCCCAGGCTGGGCTCCAGCCCTGGTGCATGTGGCTGGCGCCATATCCCCTGTGCTACAGGCGCCAAGCCTGAGCAACGATTTAAAAAAAAAAAAAAAAAAAAATTTTTTTTGAAGTCTTACAAAGGATGAAGGATAGCATTTACTCGTTTTACAGAAATTTTAAGTAGAACATCAGTGAATCAAACAACTGACTCTCCTTAAACATGACAAACCGGATCCTCCAACTAGTAATTTGTAAACACCAGTCGCTGTGCAGGTATTTTAATAACAGGCCAGCATGACGCGGGGAACAGCCCCCTAGACTGACAGCTGCTACTACTTTGAACTATGTGTGTGGAGATTTTCTGACTAACTCATTATAATTCAGGCATTTCCCTACATCTCAACAAAACACCTCAAACGACAAGCAAGCAGAGAAAGAGAAACCGAGGCCACCCCAGAACCCCTGGTGGCCAGGGGTCAAATCCAGGAATCAGTCTCTTCAATTCTGCTTCCGAAGCAGCAATGGCAACACTAACTTAGTTGTTCAAATGAAGCAAAATAAGACACATTTTCAGCCAGCAGGGTAACTCTCATTTCCTCAAGATTATCAACCGATTCAGAACAGTTTCATACTTCTTCAGAAAAAGAAAAACTACCAGGGCGCGCGCGGCACGGTGCCCCGCCTCCCGCCCAGGGATTTCGCCTGCGTTCCCGGGAGGCCCGGTGGGCGCAGGGTCAGACCCTCCACCCCCGCCGACCTCACCCCCCGACCAGCTTCGGAACAACCTGCGGCGAAGGGCAGGAGAGGGAGACGCAGTGGCTACCACTCAAAACTCGGGAAGAGCTTCTCAGGAATCAGAAGGAGTAAACTTTAGTGAAAGTCACCGCAGTCAAGTCTCGAGAACTGGAGTCTTGGCTCCTATTTGAAGGAGGTTCTGAGTTAACAGGAGCCCAGCAGTGACAGCCCTGAGACGCTGCCGCCCCCAGGCCTCGTTTCCCTGCGACCGGCGCCCCCAGCCCGGCTACTCACTCTTCGCCCGGCGTCCCGCACACCTGCTCCCCGCGCACCTGCGGAAGAGGAAGCGCCGCGCGGCTCCGCCTCCAACCGGGCGCACGCCAGGTGCGCACCAGGGGCGGGTGCGGGGGAGGCGAGCAGCTTCAGCGCAGCACCGCTTCACTCACCTGGCGGCACAAACACCACCAGCCCCAAGAGGAATGCAGCAACCCACCTCCTCGCTCTCTTAAATCAAACCCACTAGCCCACGGCAGGTGGCTGGTCGCAGCGGCCTCGAATGGAGCACCTGGGCGGGGGCCGGACGCAGTTCCCGGCTACGCTGCACCAGCCAACAGCCGCAGCCCCCCACCGCTCGTACTCGGCTCCACGTGCGCTTGGGTCAGGCCCCGCCCCCTCTAGGGCCAGAGCAGATTGCCTGGGCAGGCTCTTTGAGGCCGACTGCGCAGACGCCGGCCCCCCCCCACGCCCTGGAGGCACTGGAGACTGCGCAGGCGCGAGCGCGGGGCGGTGGGGGTGGGGAACGGCCATGCGCGTGCGCGGGGGCCGCGCTAGGGCAACGCAGTTTTCCGGCGCCTGTGCGCGGGAAGATGGCGGAGGCGGTACCCAAGTCGGTGCTGTTCGTGTGTCTAGGTAAGTTAGCGCCGGCTAAGCCCGCCCTGACTCTCCCTGAAGGACTTGGAACCGCCTCTGAACTGTGCGTGGAACGTGAACGAGAAGATTTCGAGGACCAGGAGGCCTGGGTTGGGTGAGGGCTAGCTGGGGCGACCCGGCACCTCTCCTGTCTCCGCCCCTCCCGCCTCTCGCCCCGCCCCCTCTCCCGCCCCATCCCTCCCTTTTCCCGTCTCCTCCCCTCCCCTGTCCTGTCCCTTCTCCTGCCCCTCTGCTGCCCCTCTCCTCCCCTTCCTTCCCCGCCCTCGGCTGCCCCTTTCCTCAATCCTGCTCAGCCCGCTCTACCCTGGTCCTCTGGTATTTACAGCTGCTGTCCCTCCAAGCCAGGGTTCTTCCGGTGGTGGCCAGGTAGGCCTGGGGCTATCGTACTGATGAGCTCTCTTGGGTACCTGCTGAAGCCAAGGATGACTCTGGCTTTCTTACTAGTTTCATTAGCCCCGGACTTAAACTTGGAACCGAGCTAAAGGGATTTTAAGTGTTATGGTTTAGAGTTTCTTGGTTGTAAAAAGCAAGACTGGGAGAACTTGGTTCTCCAGGTCCTTATGTGATCTTTGTCAACATGAAAAATACTTAATTTTTTTTAAAACAATTCTTCAAGTACCTTCCGGCTCAGATTTTCTCTCTTCGAATTTTAGTACTTAGGTCCCCTTAACACAAAGAATTTACTGTCTCTTTGGTGTCTAGGGATCCTCCTGCGGTGTAGTACTCCTCAGTTACACTCTGCAGTGCCTCCACACTAAGAGGGGCGGCCTAGGTTGGCAGTAGTGCAGTTCCTTGACAGTTTCCAATGAGTTCGCATTCCTTGCAGAGGAGCCCATCAAAACCTTCTTTACCTTTTCTGGCGTACACGCTCCAGACACTACCTTCTAGAACCTTTTATTGTTCCCAGAGGGTTGATGTGTTTCTGTTTATTGGGTGCCTATTTCGCCTGGCAAGCCTATTATGTTTTGTAAGGTCAAACCTAAATATTTGCTAATTTGGTTTCCCAGACCACAAGTTACTTCTTGTGACTCCCTTATGAGATCTTTTATTACACAAATTTTAATTATTTAATAGCTGCTGAGATCTTAGCTAGATTGTATTTTCTTGAGGGCAATAATTGTGGCTTATTTTTTATTGTATTTCCAGCTTTGAGATAATATATGAGATGCTCACTAGGCATTTGTCGAAGCTCATTTTTGTGAGTGAAGTAGAAGACTCACCTTGTTTCACTTTGATAATAGGCATCATTTTATTTTTAGGAGCTTAACTGAAGGCTTATTGATGAAATCAACAAGTTTATTAAGCAATAGTTCACTTTCAGATTTGGTACCAAGTAGTAGTCCGTTGCCTTGTGTATTTTTGCTTAGTATTGTGACTGGTGGTCTGATGTACCATGGTGGCTGCTAATGGGAGAGTATATGCTTGTACGTAATAGTAGCCCCACTTTGTCCTTGGAGGATACATTCCAGGACACTCCCTCTAACCCCCCGTGGATGACTGAACTGCCAGGCAGTACCAAACCTCATCACCATCAATCTGAGTGTGTATCTACTTATGTCTTCCACATATTTAATGCTTTTTCCATCTTAACTAAGCACTTTTCCTATGGTTGTGCAGTTTGAGGTGAGACCGCATAACTACTAGGAATTCTTCCTTCTTCACAACTTGTCAGAAAACTTGTTCTTACTATAGTTTTTAGCAACCTCAGCGTGTGATGTTTTCTTCTTTCCCTGTGATCTGGAGAACTTTCACCTTTTCACACAAAGGAAGCACTTTATGGCTGTTCTTTGGCATGCTCATATTGCTAGCATCACTGGTTCTGGACTTCGGAACTATTATTAAGTAAAATAAAGGGGACTTGAATATTAGCACTGTGATGCCACTAACATCGATATGATCACTGAGATAGCTGCTAAGTGGCTAATGAGAGGGTAGTGTGAATATGCCTCTCAAAGGGATGATTCACTTCTGGAGCAGGATGTTACTGGACAGCACATTTCATCACACTACTCAGACAATTTAAAATTTATCAATTGCTTATTTCTGGACTTTTCATTTAATATTTTCAGAGTGAGGTTGACTTTCTGGTAACTGAGACGATGGAAAGAAAGAGAAATCTCAGATAAAGGAAGACTAATGTATTTTCCTTCAAATCAATTCAATAAAAAAAAATTTTTTTGAGCACCTCCTGTATGCCAGGTACTACTCTTAAGTACTAGGGATATAAATGTTAGTGAGTAAACAGGCAGAAATTTCAGGCTCTCTAGCTCTCATATTTTCTCTTAGTCATAGTAAGTAGTCGTTGTGTTCAGTCAGCTGGTATGAAATATTAAGAAAAGGAAAGCAGGAAAAGGGGTTGGGAATGGAGGTCAGTTTTGAGTAGGATGGTTGGTCAGGCAAGGTCCCACCTAGAAGGTGACCTTTGAGCAAATTTCGAGGACTGAGGAAGCAAGTCCTGGGGTTATTTTGGAGAAAACACTGTGGCGCAGAGCAAAGCAGGTAAAGTTTTGAGGGAAGCAGAGGCCACACCTAAGAACTACATGGAAGCCACAGGAGCGGGGCATAGTAACCGGGTAGCTTTGCTTAGCCAGGGGCCTCTGAGTCCCTGCAGACTCAGCAGAAAATTTGAGTGACTTATTTCTCATTTCCCCCATTCTAGATATCTGTACAGGGAGAAGTTAATTCTTTATATACAATGGATTCTTTCAGACAGGAGTCTGCAAACACTGGTTAAAAAGCCAGAGAATACATACTTTACACTAGTGGGTCACACCAAAGCTGTAAGTAGGGCAAAAGCAGCCCTAAACAGTACATAAACAATTAAGTTCAGACCTGTTCCACGAGACCATATTTGTGAATACCAGAATTGGAAGTTCATGTAATTTTTGCATCATAACTTTTAAGTTTTTTCTAGCTACTCAGTGATGTAAAAATGACTCAGTGTTGTAGGCTGCACACAGGTGGAAGTGGTGGAGGTGGTGGGCCACGAGGTGTTTTGAGTCCAGCTCTTGGGAGGCCATGTGAAGACTTGGGCTTACTCTGAATGAGATAAACCATTGGAGGGTTTTCAGCAGAGGTGGGAATTAACCTAATTTAAGATTAAAAAGAAGTTTTCCAGCTGTTATGTTGTGATTAGGCTGAAATTGGGCATGCCCTTTCTAGTTAGGTGGTGATAGTTGCATTTTGGGGAGATTAGATATAGATAAATGCCATTTCACATGCTAGCCATACACAGGACAGTAAAAACTGTATGTTTTTGAAATATAAAAATTTTATTCCTTCAAAGTATTCAAACCCTTTTGAGTCTAAAGTATAGAAAAGCATGAATGGCTCTTCATTGGTAAAGCTGGTGGCAGAAAAGAACTGAGCTCCTTGTTTCAACAAGAAGACCGAGAGTGCCTTATGGTTTATAAGGTAGAGACTAGTTGGAGAACATGGTCTGGGGCTGTGCTCCAGTCTCCTTAGTGGTGTCAGACTGCCCCATGCCACTTGCTGCTGGGTGCTGGGGTCCCTCACCAAGTAAAGCAGACAGCTTTTGTTCTCACAGAGCTTAACTATTGTCTTGGTGAGTCTCCATCTTTGAAATGAAGGTGTTAAGGAAGGATACATAATAGGGTGCCTGATTTGGAAAAAGCAGGCTTGAGAATTCACAGATTGAAGCTTTTGTATAAATCTGAAGATGGCATTTATAGTTTTTGGAGCTTACTCTGTACGTAGAATCCAAGTACCTGTGATTAGTGATGCCGAATGTGCTCTAGTCTTTGACAGCACGCTAATTTGGGAATGTCACCTTTTGAAATCAATAGGGTGAAGTATTAGCCTTTCAGAAAGTAGATAATCAAGTTTCTGTATTGTGGCAAACTGAGCTATTATTTTTCAGCTACTGGTGATTATTTATAAGGGGGTGAGGCTAGTCTTTTTATTATGTCTTTAGATGCTGCTATATTAGGCATCTATTATTTTTTTTAGACTTCCAAATTATAACCGTTGTCTTAATTTTGAATTAAAGTGTTTGCTGTTAAAAGTATTTTCAATTTATCTAAGGTGTATGATGACAAGTAAAATAATTACACACCCATAGGGAGCCTTTCATTAATTACAATGGTGTTGATGGTAATATCTGTTTAAAAAACTAAACAATTTAGAATGGGGAAAAGAAAAACTTCACACAAACTAGCTTGTAGAGGGCGTCTGAGGTTTGTCTTCTTTCCCCTCGTGGTTTATAGATAAACTTTTTGCTACTGTGAAAACCACAACCTGTGTAGAAAAGAAGTCCAAAGTATGCTTAGGTCTTATGATGTAGAATGTATCAGTTGGTTTCATGGACTAGGGAATCCTGGTGATTCACACCAGAAGATTCTAATTGTACATTCTTACCATAAACCAGAAGATTCTAACATTAATACAGAGTAAAATCTCGTATCTATCTAGCAGTTTATCTTTCTCCTCTCTTGATTTTTCTATCCTTAATTCAGTTCCTAATGTTTGGGTTTGGAACACTGCACCCCAAAGTGTGGCATTTGGTGTGCTGTGTGCTTTGACCTAAAGGAAGTTGGTCTGCCTTAGAGCAGACCAAAGCAAGGTCTTGCCACCTTCCTGTCTCCTGTACCTCCTTCTCCCCAGGAAGCAATTCATAGAAACCAGAATTCCTCTTAACTTGAAAAGGGCCCTCTCTCCCTTCTCCCAACCTGCCTTGTACCCTGGAAAAAGGTGCAATACACAGAGAGACCAGAGAGGGAGACGGCAGCAGAGGCCAGAGAGGGGGCAGGCAGGAGAGGCCAGAGAGGGGGCGGGCAGGAGAGGCCAGAGAGGGGGCGGGCAGCAGAGGCCAGAGAGGGGGCGGGCAGCAGAGGCCAGAGAGGGGGCGGGCAGGCCTTGCTGTGCTCCTCTCATCTCACGGTAGATGACCGTCTTTGTGTAGTTAGAGTCCTGTACGATTGTCTCTTGTTATGGAGCCTGAGCATAAAATTGGCTTTCCCTGTGTCATCTTTCTGAAAGCGCCTGTGTCACAAAAAAGTTGGGTTGAGTAAGTTTATCTTGCTTTTCTTTTGTTAACCCCTCTCTGTCATAGGAGTGCCAGTGTGGCCCTTGCAGTGTGAGATGGTTTCATGTTTTTATGCCTCTGCGCTCTCTTTCTTGCTGTTTCATAGTAGCCCCAGCTGGTCTCTGCTTCCGTCTGGTGGACTTCAGGGCTCCTGACCCTGCTGGTTGTCTACCCATCTTGAAGGAAGGGTCTGTGTCCTGAGCAACTTCCTGTCTTCAGGCGTGGGCACAGCGATTGGCTCGTGAATAGCAAGCATACAAGACAAGTTTGTTGAATAAATAGCATTATCCTTTCCCCCAAACCTTGGCTTTCTTCCCACAGTAGCTACACTGAGTCCAAGTCCTTGCCCAGTGTTGTAGGGCTCCTATATACCAGCTTTAGCTCACATTCTCAGCTTCACCAGCTTGAGCCTACAGTCCTCAGTGCCTTCCCTTCTTCTGCCTGTCAAGAGCTGCCTCATCCTTGGCTGGGCGTGGTGGCTCACACTTGTAATCCTAGCACTCTGGGAGGCCAAGATCAAAGGGTTGCTTGATTTCAGGTGCTCAAGACTAGCCTGAACAAGAGTGAAACCCCGTCTCTACTAAAAAAATCAAAAAATAGACAAAACTAGCTTGACATCATGGCAGGCATCCGTAGTCCCAGCTATTTGGGAGGCTGAGGCAAGAGAATCACCTGAGCCCAGGCATTTGAGGTTGCTTGTGAGCTGTGACAATGCCATGACACTCTCCTCAGGGTACAGAATAAGATTCAAGATTCTGTCTTAAAAAAAAAATCCTCCTCATCCTTAAAACATCAGTTCTTCCTTTTTTCTGATAAGAAATGTTCTTATATTTTGTTTTTCTCTGTGGATTTTTTTTAGTTCTTGTCCTAGATCTTGGGATGTCACCTAAATGCCTTGAAAGTTTCAGGAGTGCTGGTGGTGCCTTTGTCACTCCTGGTGCCAGCATGGTCTGTGTAAAGGAGATGGCTTGGGAGGAGGGGGCCAGGAGATTGAGCCTGGCCTACTCCATCCTGCCCTCATAATTAAATTCCAGTAGAGGCCCCTCTGATGAGCTTCCCAGACAGGTGGTACTCTTGACTGGAGGAGGGCAAGGGAGCTTCCTATTAGGTACTCAGCTGTAGTGCACCCATGGAGCTCTTCCTTTGGCTGGTTTTAATTGTGTTGTTGTTACCATAAAACTATAATTACAAGCGTGGTGCTTTCCTGAATTTTGTGAGTCATTCTAGACAATTATCAAATCTGAAGTAGTAGGGGACCTCCAAGTTTTTTGCCTTCAGGTCTGAAGTCAGGGTGGCCATCGGGACCCCTGACTTTGCAGCTGGTGTTGGAAATCTTAGGCAGGTGTGGTGGTCTGGAAAGACATGTCCTTAAACCTCAGGTTGGCTAACTACCTGGCCAGGCATGGGGCTTTGACAAGAGCACCGATTGCTCAGTGAGAGTTTGTGCTGAATTAGTATTTATACTTAAATACATTGTGTATTGTTTTATGAAACAATACTCATTCTTCTTTTGTGTGATATTCTTAAATATTTTGCAGTTGACCCTTGAACAATGTGGGTTTGAACTGCAAGGAGTCACTTTTACATGGATTTTTTTTTTAAGCAAATGAAGATTAAAAATATGATTATTCTTGGGATGAGAAGCCTCTATATATGGAGGGCTCACTCTTCCTATATGCAGTTCTGCAGGGCCAACTTGTGGGTTTAAGTGTTGTGTGTATTTGGTATGGGGGTGTCCTGTAACTAGTTCCCCAAGTATTCTATTGTATTTATTTCAGAATAAGCTGGTTGCCACCCACTTTACTGATTTCATGATTTCACTCTAGGTCATTAAAGTGAAAAAAGCTTAACCAAAAAATAGCTGTTTTGGTTAAGATGGTTTTCCTGATGTCTCTGTCATTTATATAGTCTGGGTACTTGGATGGGTGGTGTTAAACCACTGACTTTGGGCTCAATGGCTCTCTCCCACCAGAGCCTGCCAAGCTCTGGCTGGACTTTGTCAGGCAAGAGTGCTGTCTGTGGTTTCTCCTTGGGGACAGCACAGCCTCTGTGTGCTGAGTGTGGAGTGGTTTACGGAATTGGCATCTGCCTTCCCATAAAATCTAATGCTCTCTTTCTGCCCCTCTTTTTTTTTTTAAGGTAACATTTGTCGGTCACCCATTGCAGAAGCTGTTTTCAGGAAACTTGTAACTGATCAAAATGTTTCAGAGAATGTAAGTACCACTCCTTACCTTAGAGAGGCCAACCTGAATGCCCCTGGGCAGGGAATTGCCAAAACCATTCCTTTCTCTCCCTGCAGTGGAGGATAGACAGCGCGGCAACATCGGGGTATGAGATAGGGAACCCCCCTGACTACCGGGGGCAGAGCTGCATGAGGAGGCACGGCATTCCCATGAACCACGTTGCCCGGCAGGTACCGTTCTTGGACTTGAGACATGTGTTTTGTGTTTCAGTGGGTCATTGACAGCGGCGCTGTTTCTGACTGGAACGTGGGCCGGGCCCCAGACTCCAGAGCTGTGAGCTGCCTGAGAAATCATGGCATTCACACAGCCCATAAAGCAAGACAGGTAGACAAGATCTTGTTTAATTTCTACTATGTAGAGTCCCGTAATTTGAGAAGTTGTCAGGGGCTTATCTATACTTACATACTAATGGAATGCTTAGTTAGGGTGAGCTCAACCAGCTGTAGCCCATTGTCTCACTTCTGGTTGCACAGTGCTAACAGACTAGCATGAGTTTGGAATTTACTTATTAAAGTGGCATATAAAAGTTACATAATTTATAAGGAGACCCTGGTTGGCAGCTACAGCTGAGTGGTTCTCTGCATCCTATTTCTTCTGTGTAATTTTTAGGTATACATTTAGGCCATGGTGATTATTCTGCTGATATAAGTTTGTTGCTAGAATAAAGTTATACAATATATATATAAAACATTGTTTCAACTGTAAAGTGCCTTAGAAACACAGGGTAATACTAACATCATGGACACATAATTACAGTCTGTTATGCCACACTTAAGTGTGAAGTTTAATAAAATCATAGCCAGACACTATAATTTCCAATGAAGATAGCCTTATATTTATGTTATACATTAGAAGATGCAGTTGATTTTCTAAGAGTTCTTTAAGTTAAATACTTAAGGACTGACCCTTTCTGAAATAGAATTTCCATTGGGTGGAAGATTGAACTTTTTAAAGTTTTATACAGATTTATTGCACCCAAATAAACATTTCCAATAATACACTTTTTACCTCTTTATAAACACTAATACTGAAAATATACTACTACTAAAAGGCCAAGCATGTGGATTTTATACACTATTAGGTACACATTTACACACTGTTACAGTATGCTGTCTAGCAAAATATATCCTGTTCAAAATGTGAAGTTGGAAAAATAATTCCAAGACTTAAATTCATCTATACTAAAATAGTGCAAGAAGGTATTTACATCCCAGTTTGCTTAGGTAACCCATGGGCATTAGATAGCTATTGGTATAATGGGTATTAGACAAGTTATTAATTGTTAATTTTATAAAAACACAGTAAGCTGATTATAAAGACAGAATGCTAAAGATAAAATTCATTTCTTCTCAAAAGTACTCTACTGATTTGTAATTTTTAATCACAAATATGAAATTAAGATACTTCTAAATAAAATATTTAGCCAATTACAGAGAGTTACCCTCAGGTAACTTAAAAGTTGAAAATGGTTGTATAAACTGTGACACAAAAAGTTATCATACCCTAACAAAAGTCTTATGCGATGGTTAAATATGGAATTAAGGTTCATTACTCACTGTTAAATTAGGATGCACAATATTTTAAATATTATTAGCCTTTTCATAATATTTGAGGCCTTGTGGTTTGTAGGAAAACAAGTAATAACACATGTAAATGAGGAGTCAGAGCATTTTAAAAAAGAATAAAATTTTACATGCTTTCATAATATGGCTGTGATGATACACCATAAAATTCCTAATCAATAATATCATTTTTCTCTTATGTCTCTTCAGATTTTTTCAGACCTTGCCAGTTTCTGCTTGTAGTGCAAAGAATATAGATTTATTTTGAGTAATCCTTCAGAATTACAAGCATTCATACTTTCAAGTTTTATGTTGTTACAGTCAGATTATTTTTCATATACAAAATATATAACAAAATGGATGCAAATGAAGTATTTGAAATGCATATGCCTTATAAAAGCAAAGTCAGAAACTTTGTTTCAGGAGTAGTTTTAATAACAGATTGGAAATAGCATTTGCACAGAATCTGATTGTTGCACTTTTCTTTTCCATTTCTTTTAAGAAGGTTTTCTCAACAATGTTATTTTAAAAAATTTTGAAATACTAACAAGGTATGGTTTCTAAATCAGTATCTCATCAGATCCTTGTTATGTTTATAAATTCTTTTTCTTTACTAATATCACAATTTGTGTGATAACTATTCTTATGTGTTTCTTAAAATCTTTATTTTCTTAGTACTTGCAGCCTAGATTTAATATATATTTTTAGGGTGTTTATTTCTTTTTACTCGTGTAGTCAGTCTCCCGAGTATGTGAGCTCTGAGAGTCCAGTTAGTTAGATGAAGATTTTTACCTTATTATGCTTTCTTTTCTTTTTTCAATAAACTGTTCATTATCTTGTGCATAGAGGTCCTTTGACAGCTAGCTATTCTTTACTCCTCTTGGGAGATCAACACCAAAAATTCATTCTATCTTATTAACATTATAGAAATGGAATTATAGTATGTACTATTTTCAGCTTCTTTGGCTTGTCATATCATATGTTGCTTGTAACAATAGTTCGTCATTGTTGTTTCTGGGCAGTGGATCATTTCACAATCTCTGTATCCAATGTATTCTTTTTTTTTTTTTTTTTTTTTGTTTTTGAGACCGAGTTTCACTTTGTCACCCTTAGTAGAATGCGGTGGCATCACACCTCACAGCAACCTCAAACTCTTGGGCTTAAGTGATTCTCTTGCCTCAGCTTCCCAAGTAGCTGGGACTACAGGTGCCTGCCACAATGCCCGGCTATTTTTGTAATTGTTTTCAACTGGCCTGGGCCAGGTTTGAACCCCCCAGCCTCTGTGTATGTGGCTGGCATCCTACCCACTGAGCTATGGGCGCCGCCTGTCCAATCTACCCTTGATTGACATGTGGGTTGTTTCTAGCTTGGGGCTATCCAGAGAGTGCTGCTGTGGGCAAAGGGGTGTACCTGTGTGTGGTTCTGTTGGGTGTGTGCCCAGCATCAGACGTGGCCTGTGGGGGTTGGCAGCCTCATAAAGTACATTGGGGATATTCCTTCTTTTTCTGTCCTCTAAATAAGTTTGCTGAAGAATAGTAGTTATTCCACTTAACACTTGGAAAAATCATCTACCGTATATACTCGAGTATAAGTTGAGTTTTTTCCGGCACAAATTTGTGCCGAAAAACCTGAACTCAGCACAAATTTTGTGCCAAAAAAACTTGGCTTATACTCGAGTATGTACGGTAATCAGTTTCTTTTTGTTGACTGTCATTTTCTCTGGCTTTTTGCTACTTAGTTTTTAGCAGTTTTAGTATGATAGGCCAAATATAATTATTGAATCTGTGGCTTTGTGTTTCTCATCAGTTTTGGAAAATTCTGGACTGTTAACTGTTCATGTTTTACTTTCCTTTCTCTTTTCCTTGAGCTTCACCCTGTGTGTATAGTAAACATTTCGTGTGTTTTTTTCTGTTTGCCACCCTTTTTACTTTATTCTTCAGTCTGAGATTTGCTGCTGACTTGTTTTCTCATCCTTCTGCTGTTTTTAAGCCTGTATGCATATACTGAGTCTGTAAATTTTTTTACTTACATATTGTTTGATTTTTTTCTGGTGAAATTTCATGTCTTACCTTACATTAGACCATCACAGTTATTTTAAAGGGTAGCTCTTTCGTCTGGGTCATCTGAGAGTCTGCTTTTCTGTCCTGGAACTTTTGAGAGAGTTTCTGGCTCACAAAGCCTGGTTAATCACAGAAGTATGTTGTTTCTGGTGGTAGGGATGATTTGCTGGAAGCTATTTTATTTATAAAAGGATTCTTGCAGGTAGGACTCCCTTATTATGTATTTTTTGTGGAATAATACATATATTTTTTATTTCACTTCTTAATTGTTTTGACCTATATAAAAATCATACTGTAACAGCTACTGATTCTTTAGGAAAAAAATTACAGTCAATTCAAAATAAAAACATTTAATACTAGATTATAACACAGTTCTTACAAGATTAATTTATTGAAATAATATGTAATACTACAATACTAATTCTATTTGTTTTTTGGAGATAGAGTCTCACTTTGTTGCCTTGGCTAACGTGCTGTGGTGTCATAGCTCACAGCAACCTCAAACTCCTCAAGCTCACGGGATCCTTCTGCTTCAGCCTCCTGAGTAGTTGGGATTATAGGCAACTGCCACTACACCTGGCTGATTTTTCTATTTGTAGTAGACACAGGGTCTCACTCTTGCTTTGGCTGGTCTCCAACTCCTGAGCTTAAGGGATCCTCCCACCTTGGCCTCCCAGAGTGCTGGAATTATAGGCATGAGCCCTGTGTCCAGCCTATAATACGAATTCTCTTAGATTTTAAAATAAGTTAGTGCCTTGGAATGTTAACAAAATACAGTCCTCTGTAATTATTAATACTAAAATTTAAGGGAAGTGCATACTAAAAGCCAAATTTCTCATTTTTAACAGAGTGATGAATATATTCATTGTTCTTTTACACCACTGATTGTTGTAAGAGAGTATCACTACTTTGTTTTGACCAGGTTTTCAATATCTTCTATGTGGACTTGTACAGTGATCTTTTAGAGCAGTGGTTCTCAACCCGTGCGTCGCGACCCACAGGTACTGTGTTAAATGGTTGCGGCATTTGGAAGGTTGAGAACCACTGTTTTTGAGGGTTTTTTAGTGAGGAGGATTATTATTGAAGTTATATTCTTAGAAAATTATGTTCATCTTTATCAGTGGGATGTATTCTGTCATTTATAGCGGTCAAAATTCACAAAATAGTATTTTGTTATGTGTTATAAATGGGCTAATATTTATAAATCGTGTCAGAGCACAGTGGTGAGTTTTCTGATTATTCTGAGTAGGTATACTGAGTTGCCTGCCTTCTGTGTCAGGTCTACCCTGGGCACATTCTCTCAGAGTACAAAAGGGCCGCAGCTGCCCCTGCCTGTGCATTTCCTCCTCAGGGAACCTTCCACCCACTTGGGTGCACTCCACCTTCCCCATGTCCCTTGCTCCCCTTCATCTTCCCTCTGGGGCATTTGTGCCTCCTGGGGCCTTTGCTTCATGGAAGGGCAGCTCCCCAGGACATGGTCTGTCTGTTCTCTTGGTGTGTGTCCCTGGGGACTGGACCGATCAGACTTGTGGAATGAAAGTAGAATTGAGATGAAGGTGATTCCATGAATTGACTGAATTGTGCTTCATTACTAAGAATGTGGACCTAAATGTAAAGGTTGTGTCTGCATGTTCTACTGTTTATGAGTATTGCAAGGAATTTAATAATATGAAATTTCTTTGCAGTATGACTTTGGGAAATAAGTTAACTGTTTTTACTTAAAGGTGCCTTACATTATTTATTTGTAGTTGCTGAATAACAGACACAAATGTAGCAATTTTTTTTTTTTTTCTTTAAAGTACTGCTTTGGATCCTCTAGTCTTGGACAGCATACGTATAAACACTGTACTTTGAATTTTATTCAATTTTAGATTACCAAAGAAGACTTCGTCACATTTGATTATATACTGTGTATGGATGAAAGCAATCTGAGGTAATCATGTTTGTAAAGTGTTATTTCTGTTTATTTCTGTTTCACTCTCAGTTCAGTAATAGGCCAAATGGTTGTCAGAGTGACTTTTTTAACTGAAAGTTTTTAATAGACATCGGAAGTGATAGTATACAGAATTTTTTATTTAGAATAGCAAGAAATTTAGAGTAATCTAGACTTAGGGGTGTATTTACAGAGAGATATACCTTAGATAAGAAGTCCAGTTAGCATGATTTATTTGGAAGGTTAACTGATCTGTTACATGTAGTTCTGTACAAGGAAGTGTATTATTTTGCAAGAGAGTGATTTTGTTACTGGTGTGATGTAACACACCATGTAACACACCATAAACCCATGGGCAGTGTAGTATTTCATTGTTTCCCATGCCAAAGTACTTCATCCATCACATCAGAGACGAAACCGAGGAACAGTGAGGTTACATTACTTTCCAAGTTCATAGAACTAGCGAGTGGGTGTGGTGGGCTTTTAGGCCTGGGCTTAGATAAGCAGGGTCCTGCCACCCCTCCTGCCACTGCACTGACCAGAGCTCATGTTAATTCAGTGCAACCAAGAACTTACTAATTTCCATCACTGCTAATACATAATATTTCATGGTTTTGATGAAGAGAACTTTTAATTGCTTTTGTGGGGGTGAACAGTTTTATTTATGTATTTATTTTTAATTAATTAGGACCTTCCTTGAAATGCTTACATTTTCCCCTTTTTTTCAATTCTTAACTTTTTTGGTTCTTATTTACAAGATAGCTGTTAGGAATTGTAAAAACCGTCAAGAAGACTGGGTCCATCTTGACTGGCGTTGAGTGTGCAGTGTGTGTGTGTGTGTGTGTGTGTGTGTGTGTGTGTGTGTGGCAAGCCGCTTGCTCCAGGGTCCGTGCTTGCCACTGCTCCTGCCTTTACCTGGAAGCTCTTGTTTGTCCCTTGTGGTTCAGTGTTCTGCTGCCTGCCACTGTGGCCAGGTTGTCCATTAGACTACGGCTTCCTACAGCTCCCTCTCAGCACCCTGACCACACAGCTTGGGGTCTGAAGGCTCTTGGCTGTGGGGTTCCTTCCCCATGCCCAGCACCTGCCTGAGGTGTCACCCATGCTCCCTTGAAATTTGTTTAACAAATGGAGGAGTGAGCAAGATGTAGCTCAGCTTTTTTTTTTTTTTTTTTTTTTTCTTGTGAAAGCTAAAGATGGAAGGCACCAAGTGTGGAGCTGAGTTTTCAGCTTGGGCAGGGGCTTGAGGAGTCAGAGAAGGAAAAATAGTGAGCGAAACTAACACTTCATGATGTACTGTGCTGAATGTAGTAGGGGACAGTGGGGATTTGGTTCACATGGATCTCTGAGCTCCTTCCTGTCACCTGTCTCATCTCTGAAACGTTCTTTTGATTTATTGGCTCAGTGTCTCTCACAGGAGAAGGCACTTATTGTTTGACTTAAGGTGTGTATTTTGTGTAACAACACCAGTGAGAATGTGCCTAAGAGGCAGGGCAGTGGCCGCCAGCCACAGAAGGGGCTGTGCTCCTCTGCTGAATATTGTTTTATTTAAAATCAGGTTACCTTTGCTGGATTTTGATATGAATTCATCATAAAACCCTAGTCCTGAAACCATAGATCAGAAAACTTAAGTTCATGTTTCAATTTTGCAGAGATTTGAATAGAAAAAGTAATCAAGTTAAAAACTGCAAAGCTAAAATTGAGCTACTTGGGAGCTATGATCCACAAAAGCAACTTATCATTGAAGATCCCTACTATGTAAGTACAGTTTACACTTCAGGGCTGAGGTGAAGACATCATTCCTGCATCCCGCCATGTTAAACAGCAGAGTACAGTTTTCTTCTTCCTGTCCTTTAGGGGAATGACTCCGACTTCGAGACGGTGTACCAGCAATGTATCAGGTGCTGCAGGGCGTTCCTGGAGAAGGCCCACTGAGGCTGGGTCTGCACGGCTGCAGCTGATAGCACCTGGACCCCCGAGGCTCTGCCTGTGTCTGGC